>VDFB02271358.1:278906158-278947201 GCA_007258455.2 Sequoia sempervirens
TATGTATCCCTAGATCCCCTAGGTGAAATGGTACAAATAATATCAATTTAAACATTATAACATTATGTAAGGTGAACAACTTACCTTTTCCCAACATCCTCACACTTTTATACATTGCAAAAAGGGTGAAAAGTGTTGAATGCACAAGACAACTAGGGGGGGTGAATTAGTTGTACCTTTGATTAAACAAAAATAGGGTTCCACCTTTTGGGAGATAGAACTTAGGACCTATTTCACACTTTAATCATTGGGAAACCTAGATCCCTTAACCAAGTTACTCAATTGAGGGATGGACTAGTAGTTTCCTTAGATGTGATTAAATGGGGGTTCACCATTAAAGTGAAGCTTCCAAGGAGAAATCCCAACACTCATGTACAAAACCCTAGAAACTTAAAGAGATGAAAGCATTAAATCAAATTGATAAATAGGAATGAAAGAAAAAATAACTTGGAAGAATGGAGAGGTCAAAACAAGGTCTACAACCTTGAAAATTTGTTGTTTGAAGCTCACTATGATTGATACACTAGGTTGGGTGATTCATTCACAGTCTAGGTTTTTTGGGAAGAATTTGGAATCTCTTGGTAATTGATCTAGATATGCAAAAATCTAGAAAAAAGGTTGTATTGGGACCTATACGCCCAAACTATTGCAAAGTGTCCCAAAAAAGTGAAAAGTGTCCTAGGAGTAGAATTTTGAACTAAAACTCTGTGAGCCTCTAAGTATGGACTAAGTAAGCACTTTTCCATTGGTTTCATGTAAATAATTTGGATATCTTGCTTTAGATCTAAGTTTTTGTGAGCCTTGACAACTTCTTATGACAACTTTACAACTTTTGTAACTCCAATTGATCTTCAACCTAAGACTTGCAATCACACATTGAACGAAAAAAAAATGTTGTTTTGTTAGGGAATGGGGATTTTCCTTGGTCAAACCCAATTTTGGTAATCAAACCTTAATGAGAAATGAAGCATGAATGAAATGAAACATGAAACATAAGATGAAAGGATAGAGCCTTGTTTGAAACCTTGTAGATCTGCAAACAAGCATGAAGTAGCCTCAATGGATGTAGATCTTGATCATGATTCTTCATAAAAGATAATGTCTTTGAATAATTGAATTGATCTTAAACAATACATCACAACATTATCTCAAAACCACATGCATGATGCAGGAAGCCTTTGAAACGATAATAGATCTTGATTGCTGCAATAATCTTCTACAAATATGCCCTTGAATCCCTTCTTGAATACACTTTAATACTCTATAATGCTCTTATGAAATCTTAGGATGTTTTAATCAAGATTGTTAGGTGACTTGTGAAATTGCTAGGAAAAATTATATGAAGTAATTTGTAATTATACTTTTTTATGCGAAATTTCTTGAAATTACAACACTACAAGCCGACATCAGATCTAGGATAATAAAATCTTGCCAAGAATTTGAATTAAAATAGTTCTAAGTTAAAGTAGGTCTCATATGCCAGTTGGGGTGTATGAGTCCTAGTGGCTTAAAACTAGGACACAAACTCCAAGAAGTGTATTTTCCAATGCAATGTTTAAAATTAGGTCCTGAGACCTAGGTGGGACCCATATGCCCAAGGTGGTGTATGAGTCCTAGATCACTAGATTTGGAACACAGCTAAAAACATTGAATTATGATTTTTATTTGTTAAATGTCAGGATTATCGTGAGAAAAATGCATTTAATTAGGCTTGTGGATGCAAAATAGGACCAATTAGGGCACAAATAAGCCTAGTTAATTAATAAATCCCTAGATTAGTCTGAAAGTGTAAAAATACACTTTACAACACCCTAGATAAGGTACAATTAGGTCCATTTAGTTTGAAAGAGCCATAAAATTAATGTGAATGTGTAAAACACATTACAACACTAAATCAAGGCAACATTATGCTCATCTTAATATTAATTATTCACAAATTAAGTGAGGAAAATGGATACTTTTTCTGTCACTACAACCTTAAAACTTCAAAACCCTCATAAACATTCAGATCCACATTAATTCAATTAACCCTTAATCTGTTAGAATGATTTAACATGAAAGAAGATAACAAAAACATAATCAATGCAACACCATACACAATGGAACACCAAAATTATGTGAAAAACCCAAGATGGGAAAAACCATGGTGATGATTAGCTCACAATATAAATTAATATCGACATTGAGTACAAAGGGCTCACTATGGGAGGGCTCACTACCCAGAAAAAATAAAGGCTCACTGCCATAATAGAAAAGAATATAGAGAAGAGTGTTCCAATGAGAAATCCATCTCAATGCAACAGAAAAAACCACCACAACATAACCGACACCTTTGCACTCTCAATGAAGAATTGTAGACACCTTCTACTCACTGCATTCAGTAATCTAACGCATGAAAGCTCATACTGCACTTCATAAATTTATAACTTACAACTCTATAATTCACATCATTTGCATCTCACACTTCTATCTTATCATCCCTCAACAACTCATCACTTATTTATATCATCTTCAACCTTCAAAGCATTCTCCAAGGTTGGATATGCACCTTAACAATGCAAATTCAAATTAGGTTGGAACCAAAGCATTCCCATAGTGGAAAGGAATGAAGGCGAACCACCATATACCTTAGATAGTGTTACCCCCATTTTTGGTCATTGAAAATTTTAAAATTTTGCCTCTCAAAATGTCATTTATACCTATGGAATTGTTAAAGCAAGAAAAAGGATTAGAAGCGGACTTGCACTAAATAATGTGCACTAATCAAACGTTGCAATGGATTGGAGTTTGAGAAGCCAAGTATGGGATGATTGTGTTCTTTTTTCTTGGAAAGCATACATACATTTGACTTGTCAAAAAAATTCATAATTGGATTTCAAGCAAGATCACAAGGAATAATGTTTAGAATGTTTAGAATGTTTGAAGAGAGATCAAGGGTGGATTGATTCTCAAATTAATATGCACAAGAGTTGAAAAAGATGATTCTTTTCAATAATAGAATGTTTAGAATGTTTGAAGAGAGATCAATGGTGGATTGATTCTCAAATTAATATGCACAAGAGCTGAAGAAGATGATTCTTTTCAATAATAGAGAATTTACAAAACCGCTTGTAGATGTAAAAGGATATTTCCCCTGTCATGTCTTCTAAATCACAAGGAAGAGCTTGAAATAGTGTAAGATCGATTGCAAACCTTCTTTTCACCAAATTATGTTACCACCTTCAAATATCCATCCTCATGCTATAACCACATATATGCGGATGAGAACTGTCTTGCTGCTAAGAAGATTAATGGAAGTTTCAGAATGAAACAGTTTATAAATTAGGGTTATGAATTTATATACATGGCAGGGAATGTTGTGCTCCAAAAATGTCAACTTCCAATACTCACTTGTGATCCACTACCAAGGATAAAGGTTGAAGAATTGCATTGAAATAATATCAAAACCAATGAAGATTATGGGTAACAAACTTTCTCATTCCAATTTATAGAGAGGATAGTATCTACAGCAGATCGTGCATCGTGCCAAGGAAACTGGTAGAGAATCATATAAGACATCAATGGAAGTCTATTTGTGGAATTGAATTTGGCATATTCATTTCCAAATATTAACAAGCTAAAGGCATTGTAACATAAAACAAAGAAGGAAATGAGTATTGGAAAGCATGTAAACTTTATCAAAAGTTGCCTCAAAGAAGTGTGATCTCATTGGATGCAAGAACAACTCGATTACGTTGGGCGGCATATTGTATGGGTTTTAGAACTACTGGTGGTGTTTTAGAATGGTTTCATAACTAGTCACGAATGGCGTCGGGAGTTCAATTATTTGAAGGTGGTATCATTAATGAAAGGCATCCCCTTAAATTATTACTTTGAGTCAGGTGAAGAGAATACATGTCCCTTTGCCCAATGCAGATGTTAGGCGAGCTATACTCAAGCATCAGCTTAAGGGTTAGGAATTTTCTCTACCAGCTACTAAGTTGGAAAAACTTGTTAAGGACACCAATGGCTACTTTGGAAGTGATCTACAAGCATTGTGTGACGAAGCTACAATAATACCAATTAGAGAGTTGGGTTCATGTATTAGCATAGTAAAGGAAAATCAGGTTCGTCCATTGACATATGTTGATTCCCAGGAAGCATTGAGGGTTATACGATTGAGTGTAGCAAAGAATAAATTGGAAGAATCTAAAATTTGGAATGAAGAGTTTGGCTCAAGATGATAATGGGGAAAACCTGAAATCTACAATAACAATTCAAATTGATGAGGACTGTTGCCCACGCAAGCATCATCCATTAGGTGTTCAGGACATATGGATATGGATCACAACACAACGAAAGTAAAAAAATCATTGCATCAATATAAAGAAAGAGAGCAACTGAAATGTTTCACAAATTCCTTAATGAAGTATGGAGTCATGAAATATAGCTTGTGTCGGCTTGCGCATAAGTGACAATCCAGATTCAAATATAAATGGTGTCAAAATACTTAAAACTCTATAAGGGGTCGACGTGTAGAGGCTTCCCTATTTATATCTACAAGAGCATTTAAAACACTATGGAAACTTTCAATAAAATGTCATACATAGCCTTGCTAGAGCTATTAATGATAAGGCATGGAATTTGAATATAAAATGCACAAATTATTAATGGGTTAGTGTTCTAATTGCGGCAACTGTAAATATTAATGTGTAGCTCAGATTACCCATGAAATGCTATGACATGGAATTGTGCTTAGTCATGTCGATGATGCAGCAATAGGTAATGGGTCTTGCAAGAATAGGAGCCTCAAAAGAGTGGCCAGGTTTCCCCATATCAATAGCAAATAAAATTCTTATTGATCAGCCAAAAATATGAAGAGTCACTCAAAATAAGAAGAAAAGTTAATCTTAAGAAGCGATTGGAGACAAGTTTCTTTGTAACTGAAATAAAAATTTTATGTGGAAGAAGGTTGTTACGGGAGTAGAGTGGATAGAGATTCTTAAAATCATTGCTTTAACAATAGTTAGATTTGGTTTCAAACATTACAAAGGGGGCATTTTATGAAAATTCATCATTTTCTTTGAAAAGAGGCAGTTACAAAACCATTCAATGATTAAACTTCCATGATGGAAATCTTTAAATAAGTAATCTTTCGATGTAACAGGGGATATTTTTGGCTATGACACAAGAGATTCTATGAGGGATGGGGTAGAGATAGTTATCAGATCATTTGTTATTCATTCGGGGAAAGACATTATTTTTTGAACTTAATATTTGTATAGGGAGATAGATTCTTTGAGCTCTATTTTATGTTCTTGAATAAAGGATACATTTCTAATATTTGCATTCGATTGTTTTCTTTTAAATTGTTGATCTCCTTTGCGAATCTACAATTATTCATTTGTATTTTCTTTGTTACATAAAATTAAAGATGTGTTCATTGTAGGATCTTTAAGTCTTGTTTTGTTCATGTGTTTCTTGGGGATCATTTTCTTTCCTCCTCATCATTTACAGGTTTAAGTGAATAATATTTGTGTCATTTTCTTTGATCTTTTATTCCAAATTGCTCTTGCATTTGTGTCATTTTTATGTGCAAATGTTTGTTTCCCTTTACTACTTTTTGGTTAAAAGCACACTTTAGTTTTATTTTTCAATTTCTCCAATTCATTGAAGATCATAAGAGGGAGTTGTACCTCTAAAATTCAGAGGAAGATCTCTAATTCAATAGCGATCTCTAGAGTTGTTAGTTTCATTGTCACTACTCAGTTGGGAAATAGAGATTCATTTATCACATTAAATCATAGTGACCAATCAGTTTACTAACAGATTTTTGGCGACTCCACTGGGGAGAGGATTGAAGTGTGAATGTATTTCTCTTCTTTGAAATTTGAAGGTACCTCCCCAAGGATGGAGATTGGTGACTCTGTCAGTTGGAACGTGCTCAAAAATTTTATTTGGTAGAATATTTCAAGTGATATTCTTTCAATCTGCATTATGGTGTTGGTTTCATCCCAACCATGGTGTGCCCAATTTGGACCTTTAATGCTGCCACAATATTTAGACCTACCTGCAGGTTCAAGAAAGCATTTCCCAAAGTTTAATGGAGAAGACTCACAAGTTGCAGATGATCATCTTCGAGCTTTCATAGTAGCTTGTGGCATTTTGGGGGTAAGAGAAGAAAATGTTTTTGTCAGGTTATTTGTTGAATCACTAATTGGAGTTGTTTGGTTTCAATCCCTAGAAGATGGATGCATTACAAATTGGGATAGCATGAAGAAGAATTTTCTTGGAATATTTAAACCAGCAGTTGATGCATGCGCACTTTCATCTCAATTTCTCAACATCAAAAAGAAAGATGGTGAATCTATAAGGGAGTTTGTAGAATAGTTTGACATATGTCTACAAAAAATTCCTCATAATATTCAACCAAGTACAGAGTTGAAAATGGCCATTTTTATCGGAGCATTACATTCTGATGTTGGATTCCTCTTGAAGTGAAGTAAGGTAAGTGATATTTAGATTGCAAAACAAGAAGCTGTTAATATTGAAGATGATTTTATTTTATTTGGGGTGTGGAAAAAAGATAAAGTTGAAGGGTTTGCACAAAATGGTATGGTTCAAAGGAATAAAACTACAAAATTTAAAAAAAAAAATTCATCAAATCATTTTCGCCCTATAGGTGAATGTTCCAATCTCACAACTTTTTATCAATATTTTTCTCAAAAAAATGAAGTGATGTGAGGACTGAATCTTTTGATGCTAAAATTTATAGTATGCATTATGAAAATGAAGATGAATATGTTGCTACTTTGAATGATGAAGGGAAGGATGTTTCTTCATTTATGGATATTGATTGTCATCATACACAATCTGAAAATCTAACTTCTACCATGGTTTGTGAAAAATCTTCTAATGATATGAACATTTGGGATGGAGATGAGTCTGCAAGTGATTCAAGTGATGAAGAGGATAATGTTTCTTCTTATTCAAATGTTTGTGGTATAACAACTTCTATTGCAGCCTATGAGAAATATAAAGCATCAGATATTCTTCTAAATTATACAAATTTGGAGGATCTTCCACCAAATCATGAGGAGATGAAGCTACAAAAAGAGGTTAGCAATGATTTTAATCTTGAGTCACCTCGCTTTGAATCTAATTTAGAAGTTTTTGTGCATGAAGCGAAGAAATATGGAAAAGGTAATGTTGATATTGTAAATGAAGATGTCTAGTCCCACATTGTTCACATTCCATATTGGTGTTTAGAAATGCCTACAAATGATTTTATAAGTGGAGAAGTTGTTTTATCTCCCTTGCAGGTTAAAGAAGAAAAAAAATTGAGTAACAAATCTAAAAATACAGAGTTGCTCTCAAGAAAACATGAATAAAGTCAAGAAAGTGAAGGTGAAGCTATCATCAAGAATGACAAGGCTTCTTTTCTTGATATGAGTTTCGGGTCTCTTTTAGGAGTTGGTTCAAATCAGATTTTAGTTAAAGATATAGAAGTATTTGATGAAAGATGGCTATTTGGCACACCTTTTGGTGAGCTTTTATCCTTCATAAATCTTAGTTTTGCATTCATTGTGTTTCAAAATTTGTTGAGTTCGCAGGTGATTCACAGATATATCTTACTTTTCCACACTAGCATTTATTTTTTTGAACCAATAAATGGATTTACATGGTTGTTTGGGAGAGTTGGGTGTGTTTCACCTTGTCTGGGTGCATAGGGGTCTTAGCTTGCTTTTCTTTTATAGTTGTTGGGTTGGTTCCAGTTTTGGTTTGTGTTCTCCTCTCCTCTTTCTCTTGAATCTATTTCCCAATGGACTTGACATTGGTCTATCCCAAATATTTTGGAGTTCTCTGCATTCCCGTAGGAAATGCATTCCCCGGATAAAGCCACTATTACCCCCATTTTTGGTCATTGCAAATTTTAAAATTTTCCCTCTCAAAATGCCAGTTACACCTGTGGAATTGTTAAAGAAAGAAAAATGATTAGAAGAAAACTTGCACTAAATAATGTGCACTAATCAAACATTACAATGGATTGGTGTTCAAGAAGCCAAGCAGGGGATGGGCGTGTTCTTTTGTCTTAGAAATCCTATAGACAATTTGACTTGTCAAACAAATTCATAATTGGATTTCAAGCAAGATAGTGAAAATAATGTTTAGAATGTTTGAAGAGAGATCAAGGGTGGATTCATTCTTAGATTAATATACACGGGAGCTGAAGAAGATGGTTCTTTTCAATAATAGATAATTTACAAAGCTACTTGTAGATGCAAAAGGAGATTTCCCCTATCATGTCTTCTAAATCACAAGGAAGAGCCTGAAATAGTGTAAGATCGATTGCAGACCTCCTTTTGACCAAATTATGTTACCACCTTCAAATATCCATCTTCATGCTATAACCACATATATGTGGAAGAGAACCATCTTACTGCTAAGAAGATTAATGGAGGTTTCAAAATGAAATAGTTTGTAAATCAGGGCTATGAAGTTATATACATGGAGGGGAACGATGTGCTCCAAAAATGTCAGTTGCCAATACTCAACTATGATCCACTATCGAGGATAATGGTTGAAGAATTGCATTTAAATAATATCACAACTAGTGAAGATTATGGGTAACAACCTTGCTCATTCCAATTTATAGAGAGGATAGTATCTATAGCAAATCATGCATCGTGCCAAGGCAACTGATAGAGAATCATATATGGCATCATTAGAAGTCTATTTTTGGCATTGAATATGGCATATTCATTGCCAAAGATTAACAAGATAAAGGCATTGTTAAAAAAAAGAAGGCAGTGAGTATTGTCAAGCATGTAAATTGTATCAAAAGTTGCCTCAAAGAAGTGTGATCTCATTGGATGCAAGAACACCCTGATTATGCTGGGTGGCATATTGTATGGGTTTTAGAACTACTAGCGGTGTTTTAAAATGGTTTCATAACTAGTCACGAATGGTGCCAAGAGTTCAATTATTTGAAGGCGGTATCATTGATGAAATGCATCCACTTAAATTATTACTTCGAGTCAGGTGAAGAGAATACATGTCCCTTTTCCCGATATAGATATTAGGTGAGCTATACTCAAGCATCAGCTTAAGGTTCAGGCATTTTCTCTACCAGTTGTTGAGTTGGAAAGACTTGTTAAGGACATTGATGGGTACTCTGGAAGTGAACTACAAGCATTGGTGAAGAAGCTACAATAATACCAATTAGAGAATTGGGTTCATGTATTAGCATAGTAAAGGTAGGATCAAGTTCGACCATTGACATATGCTGATTCTAAGGAAGCATTGAGGGTTATACGATCAACTGTAGCAAAGAATAAATTGGAAGAATATGAAATTTGGAATAAAGAGTTTGGCTCAAGATGATAATGGGGAAAACCTAAAATCTACAATAACAATTCAAATTGATGAGGACTGTTTCTCACATAAGCATCATCCATTAGGTGTTCAAGACATATGGATATGGATCACAACGTATTAAAAGTATTAAAACCATTGCATCGATATCAAGAAAGAGAATGACTAAAATGTTTCACAAATTCCTTAATGAAGTATGGAGTCGGGAAATACAGCTAGTGTCGGCCTGCCCATAAGTGACAATACATATTCAAATATAAATGGTGTCAAAATACTTAAAACTCTATAAGGGATCAATGGGTAGAGGCATCCCTATTTATATCTACAAGAGCATTGGAAACACTATGGAAACTTTCAAGAAAATTCCATACATGTTGGTTGACAGATTTATCACCTAACTCTTTATTCTCATGCCCACTAAGGTGACAAATGTAACCATAGTTGAATCGGTAATCATGTAATTCTCAAACCAATTCTCTACTTATTTTAAAAGGTGGCAACTACCTTCATTTGATATTCAAAGAATAATTTTTAACTATTGTTGCTTTTAACCAGAAAGAAAATAAAGGAATGGGCTTTTAACTAGAAATATTTAAAGGTATTTCTCAACTTCATACATCAAACTAAAAATACTTCACAACTAGAATGAAATCAAATATCACCACAAAATCCTTATTCACAGATAAATGATACTATAGTGATGCAGCAAGTCAAAATATCTATTATTCCAATCATAGATTAAACACTGGCAGAACATTCAACATAAGTAAAACAAATTCATACACCATAATTCAAATATTACGAATGCACAAATTCCACCATTTTCTTCTATATCAAAATAATATAAAGCCAATATTTAGATAACAAAGTTTTGCTCTAATGAGAAAATCAAAGTTTTCCCAAAAGATCCTAAGCATCTCAGCCGAATCCATATTTAAAGCATAAACAAATTGTCTTGGTAATGGTTTCTTGAAAGTAACCACATCGAAAAATTAAAAGAGTTTAAACTTAAAAGATCCAAAATAAAGAAAGTATCATTGAATACTAAAAAAAAAAATTATGCATCATCTCCGGCCGCTTCAACCTCTTCATCTTCTAGATCTTTGACTACTTCCTACTGCAATCATTTCTCTTAAACCTTCATCTTGGTTTTGTAATCCCTATATTTGGAAATAATTGCAAGCAACTCTTTGCTCCCTGGAGTTGTGGTAATTTTTATCCCAGTTCTTACTTTGGTTAGAGCTGCTTCAGACTTGTTCAATGTGTCAGACCTCCTACTTGCTTTAGTTTTAAAAGAAGTGAGATAAATTTGCAGTGTACTGAGCTTCAAGTAAGATTCTTTAGTCATGGTGATAGGATTATCCATCTCCTTGTTGAATATTTCTTTAAATTTTAGACAAATTTCCTTTGAATCTAGAATCTTCTCATCAAACTCATTAGTTATCTCAACTTTGAGGTCATGACAATTTCCTTTGATCTCCACCAGGATATCTAGGTACCTTTCGAGTACTATAGAAATCTCCTTTACTAGGGTGTCATAAAAACTTAATTTCTATTCCAATAAATTGGGCCATGAGGGGTCTAATTCCTTCGGATCACTCATGATTTGTTAATTAATTAATTTCATTCGACGCATGGAAATCAACTCTTTGATTTCTTGTGAAAGCACATAGAGACTGGTCTGATCTTTTCTAATTTGTCACAGCTCTGCCATCAATTCCTTCCTTTTGTCAACAACCTGGGTATAGAAAAGCACATAATTACTGATAAAGAGGAAAATTTCTTCAAGCATTTCATCAATCAATTTGTTGACACTTTTGGAATAGCTTAGGTTCTTTCTGATCAATTTCATTGTGGAATCATCGATGATTCCTATTTGAGAACTTGATGCTCCACTAGATATAGAAGAAGGAACTATAGAAGAAATAAAGTTCTTCAAATAAAAAACCTAGGATTGCAATGCCACTTTTTCTTTCCTTTCTTCTTTTACCCACTTGATCAAAGCATTGACTAAATAGTCAACATGATATATATTACCTTCAAGTGTCTAGGTCCCCAGATCGACATGTGTGACTTTATAATCAGCTACTATTATCTCATTCTCATTCAGATCTTTTATAGGGTCAAAAACTTCTAACACTTGATTCCCAGAAGTAGGATCAATACATATTCTTGACATTTTATGAGCTTTCTTTGGTTTTGAAGAAGTTTGGAGCATCTTTGCAACTGTATCTACCCCAATTGTTGTTGTAGGAGTGTACTTCCTCTTTTTCTCTATTTATTTCCTCAACCATACTGAGGAAGCTTCACCCAAAGCATAATTCTTATTCTCTAGAGAGATTTCTCTAGACTCACCGAGAGTAATGGGTATATTTTCCATTAGGGAAGAGAGTACTTCAAAAAATGGAGGAAAAGTATTATCTTCAACAATTTTCTTGAAAATAGCATCAAAATCCTCAGGCATAGGTTTTGTTTGATTAACCTTCTTTCTAGGAGTAGGGGTAGATGGGTTGTCCTTTTCACATACCGATTCTAGTTTAACCATATCCTTTGATTTCTCACCATCACCCTCAGACTGTAAATTTGCATTGGAAGATCTTGTAGCCATTATCCCTGAGGATGTGCCTACTGTGATTTTCTAAGAAGACCCATGTTCATTTTTTTGAGAATATTTTGGTTCTTGAGTAGAACCTGCCACTTGTCACCATTTTCCTTCCAACCAATCATGAGTTCTTTTCATGACTTGGGTAGCCCGTATGTTCATATCCAAGACTTCATTTTCATTCTAGTCAACCTTGGGATGAGATTTATCAGACAACTTCTCATATTTAGGTTCAATGACCACTGAATCATCAATTGAACCCTCAAGAATCTGGAAAGGAAGACCAAAATCTTGTATCTACTCATGGGTTAATCTCATGTAATCTCTTTTCAGGACTTCACTTTCATCAACACAATCTTCCCAGAAATCCTCAATAGAAGGCTAATGCTGATATGAATAAATGTTGGAGATTATATTCTTTGAAAATTCCTTTAGCACATTTGGCCATTTGATTGTTTTTGTATGTGAAATATGCAGTTTTCAATGGGAAAGGATACCCCTTATTTCCAATATTCGTGTATTTTACATTCACAACTGCTATTTTCCTACAAACTTCTAGGAACACCAACAAATCTTCATGATATCTAGGAAATTTTAGTATGGCTTTCTCAAAACCTCCCATCCTCAAGTAGGAAAATCTATCAAATTGTATATAAAAACTTCCAAATTCTTATACAAGAGACATTCACTAAGAAGAAAAACGCACTTCAGGGTTTCCATCCAATTTCCTCTCAACTTCCATTAAGAATGTATCATTGACAAGGGAAAAATCTCTCATTCCAACCTGATTAGTAAACTACATGTAGCACTTATACATAGGCATGCCAGAATTTGGAGGTATATGTGGTTTTAATCCCAACCAAAATGACCTTTGACTAGCTATAATATATGTTAGGCAAGAACGCAGATGGAAAGTAGTAGTTTTTTGAAAATTGACTAATTGTTCATTCAAATGGAAGCAAATTATTTTGGCCCAATTAATGAACAAATTTTCATCATAGATATCCAAAATAAAATGACACATCCAATCTTCAAAGGACTCAATTTGTGTATTTCCAACAATGCGATGCAACAAAGCAATGGCATCTGCAATTTCCTCTTTGAAATGCGTTCTTTTAAGTTTGGCAGGCAGTTGTGACTTACCTCTTTTCTCTAATTTCAACCACTCTTTGGCCATAGAATTTTTGCACCAGATTTCATTGACTTTGAAAAACTCACTTCTTGTTGCAACAAACATTTCCTCCAAAGGTGTCCTCTCAGGGATCCTTAGCACATGAGAAATAGCTCCAGGAGAAATTTTAGCAACAACAGTTCCATCCACGACTTTAATTTCTTATCTTTCTAAAATGTATCTTATCGCACATGTGCTTATTATTTCTATGCTCAAAACATCTTCTGGAAAACCCCCGACATAAGCTAGTCCACTTTCCAATAGTTTTGCGTCGATTGCGGTTATTTTTTCACTTTCCAAACGTGCCCAAAATTCTTCTAGCTTAAAGGATCCCAGCTCTGTGTCCCTTATGTCAAGCCAACAATTTTCAATTCCAGACTGCTCGAGCTCACAGTACACAAGGAATCACTTGTACACTTGAAGAAATAATTACAAATGATAGAGGTGTTATTGCAGGTTCAAACAAATAAATCTTCACAACCTTAAGTCATGTAAGTGAGAGGATGTGCATTTTGTGCTGAATTAATATGACACTCTATTTTAATCCTCGATAAAGAAAACCCTAATATTTGTGTGCTTTACAAAAATACTTGACAAAAAATCTCTAGGTTGTACCGTATGCCTCATTTAATGCATAGGCAATGCCTCAAAACACACAGATGAACAACATATTTCCTTGTCACAGAAAACTGAAACTCTATAACTCAAATTTGGGAGTTACGAAGTTATGAAAACCTTTGACTTCCCAACTTCTTAATGGACTGACTCACTTGATGCCACTAAAGATCAAGTCGGGCTATCGAGAAGTTAGAAAAAACACGAACCTGACAACAAAGTTAAAGACACACAGTGCCAACAACTTAAATTTCAAAACTCATAGAATGCATGACAAGAAGTTAGAAACTTAGAGGAACATGCAACGAAGACTAAGATGGAGGCACGAACCTTAGGCTTGGGAAAAAAATAAAAGATTAAAGACCAAGGAAGACAAAAATTAAAGGGATATGATACATAGTATACCTACAGGTAACATTGGCTCTTAATGGGGACCAAGACTGATAGGATGCAGAGAATCCAAAAACATGGCATAAAGCCTTATTCATGGGGCAACAGAGTCAAAACCAAACAAGCCAAAATTGAACAAAACAAACAAAAACTATGTACAAGGATAGACTTGATGGAACAATTATTCAAGAATTTTCAAATCTTGCCCATTATAGGCAAGAGGTAGAACAGTACCATCAGGATAAGCCAATCGATAAGCATGATCACCAACAAGCTACTTGATCGGGAAAGGTCCTCTCCAGAGAGAATCAAAAATTTTATGTGCTCATTTTTCCTCCCTTCTCCTATCCCAGAGAAGAACTGAATCACCAACTGCAAAGTCCCTTTATCTAGCCTTTCTATCAAAAACCTTTTTCACCATCTGTTGATGTTTGGTAATCCTATCCACCACAACCTCCCTTTCTTCCTCTAGCTTATTCAAAGACATAATTCACTTTTCCAAAGCAATCTGAAATTGCTCATTTCTATAGCCTTATGCAAATTAAGTGTTGAAATCTCCAATGGTGTAGGCAAGGTTCTATCGATGCCATATACTATTTGAAAGGGGGACATTCTAATGGCTCTTTTATAAGTAACTCTTTCATCCCACATATCATCGTATAAATTTTTATTCCATCTTCTTTGACTTTCATCAACCAACTTCTTGATGATGGAGATTACATTCTTATTACTTGACTCAGCCTGCCCATTTCCTTGAGGATAATAATCAGATGAATGAGCAAGACTAATGCCATAATCATAGCAAAAAAGAGTGATTTTAGCAGAGGAAAAGGAGCTAGCATTGTCAGTGACAATTTTCTTGGGCACTCCAAACCTTACCAAAATATTTTCCTTTAGAAAATTACACACGGCCTTAGTGGTGGTATGCTTTAGTAGAATAGCTTCCACCCATTTGTTGAAATAGTATGTAGAATTCAATATGTGTGTATGTCCTACACTAGAACTTAGATTGATTGGCCTAGTGAAATCCAAACCCCATTGTTGGAAGGGCTCATCAATTACCACAGGTTTCAAGGGTAAAGCAACAAGTTGTGGTATGCTAGAAAATTTTAAACATTTCACATATTTTGATACCCACTGATAAGCATCTTTGAACATACCTGGCCAATAAAATCTATGACATAGAATTTTGAAGGCTGTCACAAAAGTAGAAAAATGTCCACCACATGCCTCACTATGAAATACTTCCAATAGTTTCTTCTATTGTCCCTTATCAACACACCTTAAGAAAGTCCCATCCACACATTTTTTATACAAATTCCATTCCCAGAGAACATACTTGTTTTCCTTAAGTTTTAAATTTATCTTTTCTTTTGATGACAAATGTGATGGGAAATCACCATAGGTCAGCAAATAAGAGATATCAGAAAACCAATCATCAGTTGTGCTTGTGAACAACACTAACAGTAACTCTTCTTCTTCAACTGGTTTACTTTCAACAATCATTTTGGCCAGACCCTTTCCCCTTACTGCATAAGTGGGTTTAATATCTAGATCATATTCTTGGATCTGAGCTATCCAATATCCTCTTTTATTGCATCCAATATCTTGTTGAGTAAGAATAATTTTCATAACAGTTTCAGGAACAAAAACAGTAGTATGAGAATGAAGAATGTAAAACCTGAAACTCTTGAGTGCCTTCACAACAGCATATGCATGTTTCTCAAGTGGAGAATATTTAAGTTTATACTTATTTAGAGGTGCGCTCATAAAAGAGATATGAGCTTCTATACCTTTCTCATTCTTTTGTAACAAGATGGCTGGCAAGGTGTGCTCAAAGGCATAACTATATATGATGAAATATTTAGTAAAATTAGGATAAACTAAAGTAGGAGCATTTGCAATTGTAGTTTTAATGTCCACAAAAGATTTTTTTCCTTCATTGCTCCATTTGAACACTGGGTGATCCTTCATCATATCAGAAATAGGCTTTGTCAGCTTAGCAAAATCAAGAACAAACCTTCTCAAAAATTTCCCTTGACCAAAGAAAGATCTGATATCATCCTTGTGGGTAGGTAATACCAATTGCATGATCGCTTTTACCCTCTTTGGATCTATTTTGATTCCATAACTTGAGACAATGTGACCTGAGTTTTCCCTCAGTTACAACAAAGATAGACTTAGGATTTAAAGAGATACCTTCTTCTTTGCAGCATTGTAATACTACTTCCGGATCATGTAAGTGATTGCCTCTCTTTTTAGAAAAATATATTAGGTCATCCAAATAAATTACTATAATTTTATTCCTGAGATCACCAAAGGATAATTCCATGGCCCTTTGAAAAGTGGCCCTTGCATTGATAAGGCCGAATGGCATTCTATTGTAAGAAAAAACACCAATGGGCATGGTGAATGTCATTTTTTGCTGGTTTTCGAGAGCTACTTCGACCTAATTATAACCTGAGAAGCCATCAAGCATAGAAATCATTTCAGAGCCAACAATTGTTTGTAGAATATGATCCATCATAGGTAGAGGGTAATTATCTTTTAAGGATGCCTAATTTAAGTTCCTGAAGTCAACACATATCCTTATTTCCCTATTCTTCTTTCTCACTGGAACTATATTGGCTACCCAGGTGGAATGATGGATGGGATAAATAATCCTAGCCTTGAGAATTTTATCAATTTCATTAAAAATAGCTTATGCAATCTTAGGATTATAAATTTGTTGCTTTTGCCTGTAAGGCGTAGCACCAAGTTTCAATGGAATTTTATGCTGGAATTCTCCATTTCTGAATTTCTTTAGATCTACATAGCACCAAGAAAAAACATCCTTGTATCATGTCAATAGAGAGATCAGTCTCTCCCTCTCTTCTTGGGAGCAACACTTTCCAATACAAACAATCTTAAGATCATCTTCTATACCAATATTCACCTTATCATACTCAACAGATGTTTCAACTGAAACCTTTCCTTTTTGTTTCAAATATTGATCATGTCTATTGAATAAATGTTCAACATAAGCTAAACCTTTTGGAATCTTATTACCTTTCAATTGAATAACTTCTATTTTCTTTCCATTAAGAGCAACAATGTCACCTTCTAAAACATCATTGTTTTCATCATTGCTACCTTCAAAATAAATGTGAGCAAAGGCTTCAACTTTCTCTAAAAACTCAATAATTTGTTGATCATTATTGAACACTTGCCAATGATTTACATTATAAAGAACACTAGGCCTATACACAATTTCAATTATGTAGGACTCATCTTTGAAATCTGGATATGGCAAAAGCAATGATGCTGAAATTACCAAGGAATCAGCCCTAGCATTCTATTCCCTGGGAACAAACTCTATTGAAAAGGCATCAAAATATATACAATCCCAAACTCTATTCCTATAATGCTTAATCTGACAATTCTTCATAGTGTACATCTTTCTCACCTACTTCACTACTAATTTCGTGTCTCCCACAACCCTCAATTATTTTATACCTTTTTCTTTGGCTACACTTAGACCAAGCAATAGAGCTTCATACTCGGTCATATTATTGGTATTAGAAAATTCCAATTTGAAAGAAAAGAGGAATTTATAGCCATCAGGTGAAATCAAAACTACTACAGAACCTGACCCAACACTAGCACAACTTCCATCAAATTCAAGTGTCCACAATTCATTTACTAAATCAAGGCTAATAGAGTTCAAGTTTCCCTCTTGATCAGAAGTACACATATAGGTTCTTGGTCCAGTTTCAACAAATAGAATATCTGCTCTTGGATTGCCAAACTTCAAGCTAGTAAAATTGGCCTTCAGTTCAGGATTCAAAAAAAAATTATTTTCATCCAAAGGTATTAAGGCATGAGACCAATCCATCTAAATTTCTCCACCCAAATCTTTACAAAAACTCCTACTCAAGAGCATGCCATAACTTGCAAGAATATCAACAACCAATATAGTCAATTTCAACCTATTTTTAGGAAAAGCAGTTAGGGCTACTTGAGCATCTTTGATTTGACCAATAATAGCAATTGGGGACCCATCCATGGAATAACATTTTCCTTGGGAAGAGGTATAAGACAAACCTAGGGCTTTGGCTATTTGAGTAGGCATCACATTTTCAGAAGCTCCAGAATCAATAATACAATCACTCAGCCTAAAACCAACAATGTATAATGATATATAAAAAGGTTCTAGTTTCATGCATGGATTTTTTGAGCTTGAAGATTTATCTATGGTGTTAGAGAAAATTTGATTTGCAATATTGGCTTCACTATTATCAGAAATCTGAGCATTACATTGGGATGGTGAAGGCTATTGTTTAACATATCTCACCAGCCTTTCTAGTTCTGAGGGATTGAGTCTCAAGTATTCAACTTGTGAAATTTGAATTTTGGTATTATTGCAGGACTCAAATATGTCAAATGAACTAGAAGAAAGAGGGGTAGAAGATGAAGAAGGTGGTACCTCAGCTTGCACATTGTTGGGAGCATTTTTCTCTTACTTCTTTTTCCTTGTTAAAATGTACTTCGGGGCTGAAGATGAGCCAATATGATCAGCTTTAGCATGTTGTGCTCTAGTGAAAACAACACGATTAGGATCATTAACTCTAACATATACATCCTCTCTTGCATCGGCTTTTGATAAAAAACTCAAAGAAGTTCATGCCAGCATCATTGGACAGGCTAGGCTCCTCCACATATGGTTCAATAGTACACTCATTCGTTGAAAGCATTTTCATGAATCTAATCATCTCAGGACAAGTAGCTCCATCGTGATATGAATTCCAATGAAAATTACAATGATTCCCCTTACTAGAGGAAGAGGCACCCTCAATTGCTAGTCTTTGGATCAAAGCAAGCAATGAAAGTGTTTTGTTGGGAGCTCCTTGGTAATTCCTACAAACATCTTGATAAGGCATCTGTGTGGAACCCTTTGGAATTTTTCTCTTAAGAGTGATTATGTCATTAGCCATTCTTTGAATGACTAGATCAGTAGAATTTACTAGTGAAGGCTTACTAGTTTCTAATTCTTTCTTCCATTTTCCATAGATAATCAGATCATCTTCTATTGATACATCCCTACCTTGTGCAATAGCTAAATCAACCACACCTTCCCTTTTAATAATGAAACTCGCATCTAGCGAAAGAGTGTTAATGAACATTGCTTTCAATAACTCAGCACTAGGCCTCATGTTTGTAGTAATTCTATTATACGACTTATTAAACTTGGCCACAAAATCCCTCCTTGACTCATGAATATCTTTCTTCATTGAACCCAATTGAGCAACCAATACTTGATCGTCTTTTGTAGACTTAAATTTTTTTTCAAATCTTGTTCTTCAGGTAGCCCAATTGTTAATAGAGCAATTGGGAAGAGAATAAAACTAGTCAATAGCAACATCCATCAAAGATTCCACAAAGAGTCTCATAGGAACATCCTCATGTTGTATTGCAAGAATAGAAGAGGTGGCAAAGAAAGCTTTCATATGCTCATCAGGAGAAACTTTTCCATGTCCACCGAATTTGGGTATGATCTTCCCTGAACCTTTGGGTAATTCATGGAGTTGTGCACCGGCTCCAAAAGTTAGAGGACCTATAACGCCCCCCCATGGGACTGGTTGGGGTTGTGCCATTACTAGAGGAAAATTTGCATGTGTAGGAAGGGTAGTACCACACAAAAGAAGAGCTTGGCAAGATATTTTTGAAACCCCAGTTACACTAGGTTTAGGAGGAGGAGGAGGATAAGATGGTCTGCTGATAGACTTGACTTTTCGGGTGGGTGGAAAATATGAAAAATCAACAGTTTCTAAGAACTCAAAATCTTTATCCACAAGCCTTTTTTATTATCACTCCTAGTATACCTTTTAGAAGCCAAGTTTTGACAAGAAAATGATAGGCCAAGGGAGTCACCAAATTTTGTCTATTGATGGTTTCATGGAGGATTTTCCCAATTGTTTACCTACTTTCTAGGGGCCTGATTTCTAGGAGCTTGTGCGAGAGGATCTCTTACTCTTCTAGCCAGAGGTGGTATGTTTTCTACAAACACAATCTCCTGAGCATTCTCAAAGCGCATTGTATTTTATTTTATAATATCTCCAAGTTCCTCCTCTTCTTCTAATACTTCATTAACTCGGTGATATTGATAGTTGGTTCTTCTCTATTTCCAAGCAAGTAGTCTGAGACCAATAATTATATCTTCTTTATCACCAACTAACCAATCTACATTAGGCTGAAGGACAAGAGAATTACGCCTTTGAAGAACCATTACTACTATCCATAGAGAAACTTATTATACAAAAATTATTTTTCTAAGTTATCCCTAGAAGAGTCACCAAAAATCTGTTGGTTGACAGATTTATCACCTAACTCTATATTCTCACGCCCACTAAGGTGACAAATGTAACCACAATTGAATTGGTAATCATGTAATTTTTAGATGGATTCTCTACTTATTTTAAAAGGTGGAAGCTACCTTCCTTTGATATTCAAAGAATAATTTTTAACTATTGTTTCTTTTAACCAAAAAGAAAATAAAGGAAGGGGCTTTTAACTAGAAATATTTAAAGGTATTTCTCAACTTCATACATGAAACTGAAAATACTTCACAACTAGAATGAAATCAAATATCACCACAAAATCCTTATTCATTGATAAATGATACTATAGTGATGCAAAAAGTCAAAATATATATTATTCCAATCATAGATTAAATGCTGGCAAAACATTCAACATAAGTAGAAAAGATTCATACACCATAATTCAAAGATTATGAATGCACAAATTCCACCATTGTCTTCTATATCAAAATAACAGAAAGCCAATATTTAGATATCAGAGTTTTTCTCTAATGAGAAAATCAAAATTTTCCCAAAATATCCTAAGCACCTTAGCTAAATCCATATTTAAAGCATAAACAAATTGTCTTAGTAACGATTTCCTAAAAGTAACCGCACTGAAAAAATTAAGAGTTTAAACTTCAAAGAGCCAAAATAAAGAAAGCATCATGGAATACTAAAAAAGAAAAAAAAATGCATCATATCCCGCCACTTCAGCCTCTTCATCTTCTTGATCTTCGACCCCTTCCTGCTGCAACCATTTCTCTTGCGCCTTCATCCTGGTTTTGTAATCCCTTTATTTTGAAATAATTGCAAGCAACTCTTTGTTCCCTGGAGTGATGGTAATCTGTAGCCTAGTTCTTACTTTGGTTAAAGCTGCTTCAGACTCATTCAATGTGTCGAACCTCCTACTTGCTTCAATTTTAAAATAAGTGAGATAAATTTGTAGTCTACTGAGTTTCAAGTAAGATTCTTTAGTCATGGTGATAGGATCGACCATCCACTTGTTGAATATTTCTTTAAATTTTAGACAAATTTCCTTTGAATCTAGAATCTTCTCATCAAACTCATCAATTATCTCAACTTTGAGGTCATGACAATTTCCTTTGATCTCCAACAACATGTCTCTGTACCTTTCAAGTACTATAGAAATCTCCTTTACCAAGGTGTCATAAACACTTAATTTCCATTCCAATAAATTTGGCCATGAGGGGTCTAATTCCTTCGAATCACTCACGCATTGTTAATTAATTAATTTATCAACTCTTTGATTTCTTGTGAAAGCACATAGAGACTAGTCTGATCTTTTCTAATTTTTCGCAGCTCTGCCATCGATTCCTTCCTTTTTTCAACAACTTGGGTATATAAAATCACATAATTACTGATAAAGAGTACAATTTCTTCAAGCATTTCATCTATCCATTCACTGACACTTTTGGAATAGCTCAGGTTCTTTCTAATCAATTGCATTATGGACACATCGATGATTCTTTCTTGAGAACTTGAGGCTCCACTAGATATAGAAGAAGGAACTATATAAGAAATAAAGTTCTTCAAATCAAGAACCTAGGATTGCAATGCCACTTTTTCTTTCCTTTCTTCTTTTACCCGACTAAATAGTCAACATGATATATATTACCTCCAAGTTTCTGGGGCCCCATATCGACATGTGTGACTTTATAATCAACTACTATTATCTTATTCTCATTCAGATCTTTTATAGGGTCAACAATTTCTAACAGTTGATTACCAGAAGTAGGATTAATCAATATTCTTGACATTTTCTAAGCTTTCTTTGGTTTTGAAGAAGTTTGGAGCATCTTTTCAACTGTATCTACCCCAACTGTTGTTGTAGGAGTGTACTTCCTCTTTTTCTCTATTGCTTTCCTCAACCATACTGAGGAAGCTTCAACCAAAGCATAATTCTTATTCTCTAGAGTGATTTCTCTAGACTTACCAAGAGTAATGGGTATATTTTCCACTAGGGAAGAGAGTACTTCAGACAATGGAGGAAAAGTATTATCTTCAACAATTTTCTTGAAAATAGCATCATAATCCTTAGGCACGGGTTTTGTTTGATTAACCTTTATTTTAGGAGTAGGGGTAGATGGGTTGTCCTTTTCACATACTGATTTTAGTTTAACCATCTCCTTTGGTTTCTCACCATCACCCTCAGACTGTGAATTTGCATTGGAAGATATTGTAGCCATTCTCCCTAAGGATGTTCCCACTATAATTGTCTGAGAAGACCCATGTTCATTTTTTTTAGAAGATTTTGGTTCTTGAGTAGAACCTGCCACTTGTCGCCATTTTCCTTCCAACCAATCCTGAGTTCTTTTCATGACTTGGGTAGCCCGCATGTTCATATCCAAGACTTCATTTTCATTCTAGTCAACCTTGGAATGAGATTTATCAGAAAACTTCTCATATTTGGGGTCAATGATGTTGCAAGGTGTGACCCTTGGTCTTCCTTGTAGCACTAATGCTTGGGTTTGTGACATGGTCTAACTGCCTCATGTGGTTCTTAACCAAAGCTTGTATCATGCATTGACAGGTCAATCTTTTGGTGCAACAGCAAGTCCAACAATTGGTATCAGAGTTGGTCAAAGGTTCAAACCCCGCGCTTGTGCTAGGGGGTGGATTGTTGCAAGGTGTGACCCTTGGTCTTCCTTGCAACACTAACATTTGGGTTTGTGACGTGGTCTAACCACCTCCTGTGGTTCTTAATTGAAGCTTGTATCGAGCATTGATAGGTCAATCTTTTGGTGCAACGGAAAGTCCAACAAATGACCATTGAATCATCAATTGTACCCTCAAGAATTTGGAAAGGAAGACCAAAATATTGTATCTACCCAAGGGTTAATATCATGTAATATCTTTTGAGGACTTCATTTTCATCATCACATTCTTCCCAGAAATCCTCAATAGAAGAATGATGTTGATATGAATTTCCTCCATATAAATTTTGTTTCACAAAACCCTTGCTATCAAAATTGGCCCTCATGAATAAATGTTGGAGATTATATTCTTTGAGAAGTCCTTCAACACATTTTTCCATTTGATTGTTTTTTCATGTGAAAGATGGGGTTGTCAATGGGAAAGGATACCTCTTCTTTCCCATATTCATGTATTTTACATTCACAATAGCCATTTTCCTACAAACTTCCAGGAACACTAACAAATCTTCAGGATATTTGGACAATTTTAGTGGGACTTTCTCAAAACCTCCTATCCTCAAGTAGGAAAATCTATCAAATTGTATATAAAAACTTCCAAATTATAATACAAGAGACATTGACTCAGAAGATAACTACACTTCAAGGTTTCCATCCAATTTCCTCACAACTTCCATTAAGAATGCATCATTGACAAGGGAAAAATCTCCCATTCCAACCTACTTAGTAAATTGTGGGTAGCACTTATACACAGGTATGCCAAAAGTTGGAGGTATTTTTGGTTTTGATCCCAGCCAAAATGACCTTTGATTGGTTATAATATATGTTAGGAAAGAACACAAATGGAAAGTAGCAGTTTTTTGAAAATTGACTAATTGTTCATTCAAATGGAAGCAAATTATTTTGGCCCAATTAATGACCACATTTTCATCATAGATATCCAAAATAAATGGACACATCCAATATTCAAAGGACTCAATTTGTGCATTCCCAACAATGTGATGCAACAAAGAAATGGCGTTTGCAATTTCCTCTTTGAAATGAATTCTTTTAAGTTTGACAAGTAGTTGTGACTTACCTCTTTTCTCTGATTTCAACCACCATTTGGCCATAGAATTTTTGCACCAGGTTTCATTGACTTTGAAAAACTCACTTGTCATTGCAACAAACATGTCCTCAAGGGTGTCCTCTTAGGGATCCTTAGCATGTGAGAAATAGCTCCAGTACAAATTTTAGCAATAACAGTTTCGTCCACGACTTTAATTTCCTATCTTTTTGGAATGTATCTTCTCACACATGCACCTATTAGGTCTATGTTGAGAACAACTTCTGGAAAACCCCTGGTGTGAGCTAGTTCACTTTCTAATATTTTTTCATTGATAGCACTTCTTTTGTCACTTTCCAAACATGCCCATAATTCTTCTAGCTTAAAGGATCCCAACTCCGTGTTCCTTACGTCGAGCCAACGATTTTCAATTCCAAACTGCATGAGCTCACGGTACACAGGGAAACACTTGTACACTTGAAGAAATAATTACAAATGATAGAGGTTCTATTGCAGGTTCAAACAAATAAATCTTCACCAACTTATGTCTTGCATGTGAGAGGACGTGCGTTTGGTGTTGAATTAATATGGCACTCTATTTTAATCCTCGGTAAAGTAAAACCTAAGATTTGTGTGCTTTACAAAAATCCTTGACAAGACATCTCCAAGTTGTACCGTATGCCTCATTTAATGCATAGGTGGTGCCTTGAAACACGCAAATGAACAACATATTGCCTTGTTGCGGAAAACTGAAACTCTATAACTCAAAGTCAGGAGTTATGAAGTGATGAAAACCTATGAATCCCCAAATTCACAATGGACTGACTCACTTGACGCCACTAAACAACAAGTTAGGCTATTGGGAAGTTAGGAAAAACACGAACCTGATGAAAAGGTTAAAGACACATAGTACCAACAACTTAATTTTCAAAACTCATAGAATGTGGGACAAGAAGTTAGAAACTTAGAGGAACCCATGATGAAGACTAAGATGGAGGCACAAACTTTAGGCTTGGGCAGAAAATAAAAGATTAAATACCAAGTAAGAAAAAAATTAAAGGGATATGATACATAGTATACCTACAAGTAACAATATGTAGCCTTGCCAAAGCTATTAATGATAAGGTAGAGAACTTGAAAATACAATGCGCAAAGTATTAATGGATTAGTGTTCTAATTGTGGTTGATGTAAATATTAATGTGTAGCTTAGATTTCCCATGAAATGCTATGACGTGGCATTGTGCTTAGTCATGTCGATGATGCAGCAATAGGTAATGGGTCTTGCAAGAATAGGAGCCTCAAAAGAGTGTCCAAGTGTCCCCATATCATTAGCAAATAAAAGTCTTATTGATCAGCCAAAAATATGAAGTCACTCAAAATAAGAAGAAAAGTTAATCTTAAGAAGTGGTTGCAGACAAGTTTCTTTGTAACTGAAATAAAAAATTTACGTGGAAGAAGGTTTTTACGGGAGTAGAATGGATAGATATTCTTAAAATTATTGCTTCAATGAAAGTTATAGAGTTGGTTTCAAACATTACAAAGGGGGCATTTTATGAAACTTCATTGTTTTCTTTAAAAGGAGGCAATTACAAAACCATTCATGATAAAACTTCCATGATGGAAATATTTAAATAGGTAATCTGACAATGTAACAGGGGATATTTTTGGCTATGATACGAGAGATTCTATGAGGTCTGGGGTAGAGATAGTTATCAGATCTTTTTGTTATTCATCTAGGGAAATACATTATTTTCTAAACTTAATCTTTTTACAAGGAGATAGATTCTTTGAGCTCTATTTTATGTTCTTGAATAAAGGAGACATTTCTAATCTTTGTGTTCGATTGATTTCTTTTAAATTGTCAATCTCCTAAATTATGAATCTACAATTATTCATTTGTATTTTCTCTGTTACATCAGATTAAAGATGTTTTCATTGCAGGATCTTTGAGTCTTGTTTTGTTCAAGTGTTTCCTAGGGATCATTATCTTTCCTCATCATTTACAGGTTTAAGTGAATAGTCTTTGTGTCATTTTCTTTGATCTTTTATTCCAAATTGCTCTCAAATTTGTGTCATTTTTATGCACAGATGTTTGTTTTCCTTTACTACTTTCTGGATAAAAGCACACTTTATTTTATTTTTTCAGTTTCTCCAATTCATTGAAGATCGTAAGAGGGAGATGTACCTCTAAAATTTAAAGGAAGATCGCTAATTCAATAGCAATCTCTGGAGCTGTTAGTTTCATTGTCACTGCTTAGTTGGGCAATAGGGGGAAATTTATCACATTAAATCACAATGACCAATCCGTTTACTAATAGATAGGACCTAAATCCATCCACACATGCCACACCTTGCTTCCACAAACACTAAAGCAACTTTGCAAGTAGTGTAAACACCCAAGGTCGGTCGAACCTATGTTAAAACCATTAACACTTAAGTACGTACTTCCTCAAATCCAAAGACAACTCATGGAAAACAAAGGTCACCTAAACATAATATAGAACATTTCACTAACACCCTAAAATCCAACAAATTCCTTTGCAACAACTTTCACTTGAAGAATGTACATACCCAGTACATTCAGATGACCCTACCATACTCTGTAACTCAAGAAATTGACTTCCAAAGCAACAAACCTCAAAAATGTTCAACTAAAGATAGATACAAACACTGTTAACACCCTTCCATATCTGCAAGACCTGAAACCATTCTACAAAGAAATGCAGAGCAACAACATTTCTCCTAGATACCTCTACAATACACAACTCACACATTGGTGAACACAAATTATTTTACACAACAATCCAGCACACCAAATTTTGAATATAACACCACTAAATACCTCTAATCAACATATACAAAACACATAAGAATATCTTCAACCCAAAATAAATACGGAGCAAAATAAGAACACTAATATGTAACACAAAACACCACTACAACACATTGTTTCCTCTTTTTTTCAAATTTTCTCAAAAGCACTAGGAAACCAAGCAATAGAGAGACATCCTCAACATCTTCAACACTTCCTCATCACCACCAATCCAACTATAGCATAGTAACTCAACCATACATCCATAGACAAAGGCTTATCAAAGCAACACTAGATGTTGACACTAGTAGCTTACTAATGACATCATAATGCAACTAATCAAAGCATCATCAGAGACAACACCAACTCAATACCATTTGCACACATCCTTGCAACAATATTTTTCTCATACAGTTGAAACCAATGACAACACATAAGCTTGTTGACATCAATGACAACACTAATTGCATATACTTGCAACAATATCCCCTTTTTTCATTGATGGAAACACAAGATGTGAAAAACCATCAACAAAAAACACATCTTTGATCTTGCTCCATACCAACTCTTCTTGTCTCTTAACTAAATTTTTTTCACATTTCTTTCTCTCCCCCTTAACTGTCTTCTTTTTCACATGACTCTCTCCCCATTTGACATCAATGAAAAAGGATAAAATATTTGCATCACTTATTCTCCCCCTTTGACATTAATCAACTCGTTCACCACTACTCTATAACTTCCTTTCCTTTACTGCTCTACATACTCCCCCTTAGGAGAACACACCAAAATCCATCAATCAACAACCACTACACAATGACAACTCTCATACCTCTTAACTACAACAACCAATAATGCCACTACTTACTCCCCCTAAGAGGTAGTCACTAACATCAGTTCATACTATAGAATAAATAATGAGATCTGCTAGACTGATGCATCTAGTTTGTGGGAGTAAATGGTGAGTCCCCAACACCCCCAAGAATAGTTGCTAGACCAACACCACTTCCACAAGAGAGAATGGTAAGAAATCTTGATTCAACAATGCAAGATTGATTAATGGTTGAATATGATTCAATAAGCTTGAATTTATTGATTTGATTCAATGCAAATGTAAATGAGATGCCTTGCTTATAAAGGAAAGATAGGATTAGACAAGATCATGACAAGTGTCTTAATCCTATTACATGAGATAACTAACAAACTAACTACTTAGGAATCAAGCAATACTAGCTAGATAAGATAAGTTATGGAAAAGCCAACTAAGACTTCTAGAAAGAATCTTATATCCTAAGTAAACTTAACATATGAATATGTCCCCTAATTACCTAGTGAATGAATTAGCTAGGTACAAGACATATATTCACACCAACAACCCCCCTTAAGTGCAACTTAGGGAGAAGATTATTGTGCAAACTATGCAAAGATGAAGATGACTATGGGTCTTGGCTACAAGGCCATGTTAGGTACCCATTTACAATGCAGATGGAAATGAAATCAATCTCTGACAAGCAGAGAAAAGGAGAAAACCCAATGGGAAAAAACTCCTCTCCAAAAGAGAGAAAAACAAAACAAAACAAAACAACATGATGTATGGAGGACTCAATGATACCCCCCAAGGACTACATCCATCATGTATATACAATCAAAGACCCCCCATAAGAGGGAAATAGTTCAAAGAAGAAGAGGCAATAACCCCCAACTTCTCCCAAAGATACTCAAAAGTATCCTTAGGAAGAGCCTTAGTAAATATATCAACAAATTGATCCTTTGTAGGTACATATTCAAGCTTCACTTCATTCTCTACAACCTTCTCTCTTAAAAAGTGACACCAAATTGAGATATGCTTTTTCCTTAAATGCATTACTAGATCCTTTGAAATATTGATAGCACTTGTATTATCACAAAAGATAGAAATTGGTTCATGATATGACAATATGATATATTTTAATGTTTTCCTCATCCACAAAACTTGTGTGCAATAAGATGTTGTTGCAATGTATTCTATCTCTGTAGTAGATAAAGATATTGAATCTTGTTTCTTGCTCAGCCATGACACCAATCTATATCCAAGAAAGAATGAAATACCACTTGTAATTTTCCTGTCATCTACACAACCATCCCAATCTACATTTGTGTAATCACTTATATATTAAATTCAATATCTTTTGGTTACCACAAGACATGATCAAGAGTGCCCTTCAAATATTTATGAAACATCAAAAAATAGGTTCACCAAAAATGTGGAATTGATAACAAAGGGGGTATGATGGACCTATCTTTATTATTTCATTAGGAAATGAGATCAACATAATGAATTGATTATCAACCCTTAGGTGAATTCAGTCAAAGTGGGAATATTTAAATTTCCTTATGCTTGAAGGACGGGGGTCAAGATCAAACAACACTTTGGGGAGAAAAACTAAAAAATAGTAAATCAACACCAAAATGCAATCTAACACTTGAAACAACAATATTAAGCTCAATACTGATAGAGCCAGAAATCAAATTACATATTAGAGAAGGGAAAAATGATGTTTACTAGACACCAAAAGTGCTTTTTCAAAGCAAATCTAGGACTCATTCCCCTAGGGGCGAATGGGTCCACTATTAGGGATTTTTTGTAGCTTTTAGGAGCTTTTGATACAGATTTGAATCTTCCAATTTGCCTAGGTTTCATAGTCAAAATGTCAGAAATGGATTCAAGATCTGAGTTTCTGTGAGATGACAACAATTTTGACAACTTTATAAATTTTGCACTTTAGAAGGTCATCAAGCTTTCTTCAACCTAAATCTACAAACACAAATATAAGAGAGAAATGTTTATTTTGGGTGAATAGGGCTTTTCCTTGCTCAAACCCCATTTTGGTAATCAAACCTTGAAATAAAATGAAACATGAAAGGGGGAATGAAGAATAAACAAAGCTATGTTACCACTCAACAAACCCTTGAATGAAACCTTGGTAATGGAGATATTAGGAATTATGGAACTTGGATAAGATGGATTCAATGGATGTGGACCTTGACACTTGAATCTTTCTTGAAATAATGCTTTGAATGTTTGATTTGATCATGAAACCTACATCACAATGTTAGCTCCAAAAAAATGCATGATGCAAGATGACTTTGATATGACGATTGGATCTTGAATGCTACAATAAAACTTTGATATTTTTCTCTTGAATGCCCTTGATTGTAAACTTTTCTATATTTTTTCTCACTTCAAATTGCTAGGTGAAATCTCTTAAAAATGCTAGGTGAAACTTAGTGAAATAACTTTGTATTTATAGGTATGTATTCATAATTTCTCAAAATTCAAATATCACAAGCTGAAATTGAATTATGGATTTGAAACCATTAAATTACCACCAAAAACATAAATTAAATTTAGATCCTAAGGTTTAGGGAGGACCCATTCACTAATGGGAAAATGGGTCCCAAGTCCATAAACCTAGGACACACGCTGCTCAATGTGAAGTTTTATGTTTAGGCAGTAATAAGTGTCAGGTTTCCCCTTCGAAAAATGTAATTAAATAGGCTTGGAAAATGAATTAAAGGGCCAATTAAGGTATAATTAAGCTCAATTAATTAAGGGGGCCCAAATAAGTGTGTAAATGTAAAGAGGAACATTTAACAACACTAAATTAAGGCAATTTTAAGTCTAATTTAAAAAAAGGGCCCAAATAATTGAGAAAATGTAAAGGGTTACATTTTTCTAGACTATATTTAGCCCTCACTTTAGTGAGAGGATGACCTTGCATCAAACTCACACTAAAGTGGACAATCAAAACATATGTATGCAGCAATGACAAGATACTTAATCATACAATGTCAAAGACTCAATGTTGAAACATAATGTTATAAGGGGTCATACCCTTATAACATTTATATATTGTTCTAATATAAGGTTATAAAACCCAAAAGGGTTTTTCCCATGTAAATCTTGTGTAATGAATTAGAGTAGGTTAGGCTATACTAATCATTTTTACAGGTTATATTGGAAGACACATAAAATTTATAAATTGGGATTACAAGGTAAAATTTAAACATTACCATGTTTATAGATCTTATGAATATTATCCAAGCTTTCATTATTTAGGATGTATTTGAGCATTTTCTCCATAATAGCCATTTTTTTTAATCTTCTTAATCTAACACATTATTTCCTGTGAATTACTATTGAAAAACTAATTATAAAAATCTTTGTACTTTTTCTCAAAAATCATGTAGACATGCTCCTTTATATCTCATAGGAAAAAATTAAACTAAAATTAATCAACACCTAAAAGATGTAAAAATTACAATATTCAATCAACTTTATAAATATAGAAACATTTATATCAAATTTATCCCTAAATATTCATTCAAAATTTTAATAAGATTGTTAAATCTAAACCATTTGAAATATTTTAATAATACTTTAATAGATCAAGTCTTCATAAAATATGAATCCGTTATATATATCTAAATCTACATAAAATTTGAAGCCATCAAATATCTCAAACTATTCATGAAAGAAAAAGTCATTATTTATGTCAAACTCTTCATTAAAGTTGAAGTCTTTATAAAATTTGAAGCGCTTACTTTTCAATTAGTCAAAGAAAAAATGCAATAGGTCACAACCCTTGATATAAGGACATGGAATTAAGTCTTAAACAATTAATATCACCTAAAGCAATTCAACCCCGATTGATATGGACATGATGTTTAGTCATACAAAAAATAGGCCAGCCTTACATTGGAGACCCACCTTCCTTGACCTACTCATAATCTTTAATAGTCAAGAAATGCACTTATTTTCTTAAATTTCTTTCTCAGACTGTCAATACCTCTAGCCCAATATTTTCCATTAAAAACTAGTGTAATGAAACCCAATTTAGCTAGAAAATCATTGTATTATAAATTTAAGTTGTTCTTGGGGCATGAAAGCATGCAAAAAGAACAAATCCAACAGTTCAATTCATGCTTAGTATGGCAGTCGAGCAAACGATCTTCCTAATTCACCCATCAATTTGGCTTCTTGGTAATAGAAGAGAGATAGACCTGTTGTTCTCTTTGTTCATGTGAACAAAATTCATGTATATTTCATCCTTTGATGGACATCAATACCCTGTTCCAAAGCTCCCATTTCAGATAGGAAAGGAGGATGTTGGCAATGTTGTGGAGTCCGGCTTCACCCCTGCCAATTGCATTTGCTTAAAAGTTCCTAACGCTTTTTCAAAAAATCCATTTTATGCATAGCTTGTGTAGTCCATGATAACACATTTCTTTGAGGCATCTATCAAATAGTTCATGTATCTTGTTTATGATTTCACATTTTGGATACATGTCAACAAAGGCACTTGCAACTATGTCTAATAAAAATACTATTATGCTTTGTCGATGAAATGATGGGAATAGGGTGCTCCACCTTTGGGAGATGAAACACAAAGGTAGGGTGTTTTAGGACCTTTCCACCTATTTCCTTCAAGTTTCATTCAAGGAAACCTTAGAGATCTCAATCCAGGGATAGAATGAGGGAAAGAGATCTACAATAAGGTGTCCTAGGGGTGTTATTAAATATAATAAGGGGATTCACCACCAAGAAAATTCTTGGAAAGATAAGAAATTTAAATTAAATGCAAAATCTAATGATATGACCTAAAAAATAAACTTAAATCAGAATAATAAACTGGAGATAAAAAGAGGTGCACCGGGAAAGCTGAAGAGGCTCAAAATAAGGTCTGAAATCTTAAAAATCTAAATTTTAAAGTACACTAGGACTCATACACCAGTAGGGGTTATTTAGTCCCATATTAGGGTTTCGGGCCAAAACAAGAATTTGGAACTGCTAAACTAGGATCTACAAAAAATGCTTAAAATCTGGGATACAAGGACTCATATTCCACAAGTAATGATTTAGTCCCAATATCAAGGTTGATCTAAAACTATGATATCCTTTAGTGACTTCCTATAGCTTCTCTCCTGTCAAATCTCTAAATCTGAAACACTGAATTACAACCTGTAGGTGAATTTCTATGATCTTGCAATGTAGATTACAACTTTTACAACTTGACATTTTTTCTCCAATATTTCTCTTGAATGGATCTTCAACCTAAATCTACAAATCACACATCAAAGATAGGGGAAAATGTTTTTTTGTTAGTAGATAGGGATTTTCCTTGGTCAAACCCCATTTTGGTAATCAAACCTTGAAATAAAATCAAATAGAATGAAGGAATGATGAATGAACAAATAAGCTATGGTTCACTCACCAAACCCTTGAATAAAAGGCTGCAATCTTCTATGAAATGGGTAGCATGAATGTACATCTTGACTCTTGATTGTATTTTATGGATCTTGACTTGAATGCTTGCTTGAATCATAATAACCTACATCACAAATGTTAGCTCAAAAACAAACATGACGCATGATTACTTTGCCATGATGCTTGAATCTTGAATATAGCTCAAAAATGCTTGATAATCACTCTTGAATGCTCTTCAATGTTATATAATGCTCTTGCTTGAATTCTCATAAGATCACTTAAATTGCTAGATGACTCAAAAACTTGCTTGAATTAAAGTTTCAAGGAGAAAATATGGGAAATAGTCTTGTATTTATACTTGTTTATGCCAAATTTCTTGAAATTACAACACTACAAGCCGACATTAGATCTAGGAGAATAAAATCCCACTAAGAATTTGAATTCAAAATAGTTCCAAGCTAAACGGGACTCATATGCTAGTTGGGGCATATGAGTCCCAGTAAGCTAAGCTTGGAACATAATTTTTAAGAAATGTTAAGTTCTTTGCAAAATTCAGATCCAAGCACCAAAACTTAGGTGAGACCCATATGCCCAAGGTGGTGTCTGAGTCCTAGATCACTAAATTTGGGCCATAAAATCCAAATCCATTAAATTATGACTGGTCATTAGATATATTATGGGATCATCCTTAGAAAGATGTATTAAATAAGGCATACAGAAGCCCAATTTTAGCAGGGAGGGCCCAAAAAAGTGTGAAAATGTAAAGGGATACATTTTCCTACACTACATTTATCCCCCACTTTAGTTAGAGCATGAAATTTCTTCAAATTCACACTAAAGTAGACAAACTCGCATCAGAAGAGGTCCAAGTATACTTGTAAAATAGGATGACAATGATCAAGAATGTTGTGCAAGCCCCCAAGATAAGGATCTTATGGAAAACCAACATAGGAAAAAAATAACACACATGAAAATGATATAAGGAGCAACAAAAAGGCACAAGCATACACTGCCAAAGACAAAGAGAAAGAAAAATAAAAACAAAAGAGGTGGATCAAGCCTTGACCGTTTGTCCCACACGTTGTGGATCAAATCTAAGTTGTTTGTCCAAAAATATTTACAAGTGGAACATGATTTCCACTATGCAAACCAACACACACTCACAAGGGCTAGTGGAACCTCAGACCATCCACTAGGTGAGCCCCTAATGAAACACATACATATGTGACTGATATGTACTCACACAAAAACGTAAGTGGATATGGGAAAGTCATGCCTAAGTTTAGCTCCCATACATACAACCATACCAAAGCTATACCTCCTGATAACTTTGACAAGGAACCACACAACACGAACAACATGATTCACAAGGAAAGCAAATATTTTTATGCTTGACACTCATGAACAAACATGATGGCTCCATAAGAAAGCAAAGTGTTTTATGCAAGGTGGTCATATAATCAATATTGCAAAAGAGTGTAATGTACATTCAAAGGAGTTTTCCTTAGTTCATGTAAGGTCTTAAATTAGGGAACATCATACCTAATGTCTCCAAGAGAGGACCAATCAAAGAATAGAAGATTCACAACTTAAGGGATGCAGTGTGTCACATCAAGCCACTAAGAGGAATATAATATGCAAAGAGAGATCACGCTCCTGAGGGACATCACACCCAATGTCACCACAAAGTGAAATATGCATCACATGAAGTAATAAGACTACACAATAAAACATGAGATGTAAAAGAATAATTCCAATGTATGCCCCCACTTTAAAGAAATTTCTAAACACCATGTTGTGAGCAATTACTTTAAAGTAGTAAATCATGAATGCTAATAATGAATGCTAATAATGAAGAGGACATGAGGGCTTATTTGTAAATCCCTATGCCAATTCATATGTTTCCAAATAAAGCTACATCATGAAAAGGGGTTTCCCCCAAATGAAACTCCAAACACATGGGGATCCATGGATTCGAGGTTAGTATGTATTTGCTCCAATGTTTTTAGAGAGATTAGAATTATCAATACTCATGGAATAGGAAGAATGACACAAAGAGATAAAAATATATATATATATATATATTTGCTCAACATGGAAGAGACCTAAATGTCTCGATGCCTTGCATCATCCCCAAAAGGAAAACACAAGACAAATGAAAAGATAAAATGCTTATAGCATAGAGAAGAATGTAGGTACAAATAGAGGAATGTGTAGTGATGGAAAATGTATCCTTCTACATTTTCACACTTGCTTACGCTCTCCCTGTTAAATCGAGCCTAATGTTGCCTTGATTTAGTGTTGTAATGTGTTTAACACATTTACATTAATTCTAGGGCCATTGTAAACTAAATGAACCTAGTTGTGCCTTTTTTAGGGTGTTGTGAAGTGTACCTTTACACTTTCACACTAATCTAGGGCTTCATTAATAAATTGGGCTTCTTTACGCCTCATTTCATCTTATTTTGCATCCATAAGCCTTAATTAATGCATCTTTCCTAGATTAATCTTGACATTCATCAATAACCAATCATAATTCATGTGTTTTTGGTTTTTATGGCCTAGATTTAGGGATCTAGGACTCATATGCCACCTTGGGAGTATGGGTCCCACCTAAGTTTCAGGGCCCTGATCCGGATTTTACATAATTCTAAGCCTTTCTTGAAAATTATGTCCCAACCTTAGCCTAGTGGGACTCATACATCACAACTGGTATATGAGTCCCATTTATCTTAGACCTAAATTAAATTTAAATTATTAGTAGGATTTTATTCTCCTAGATCTGATGTCGACTTGTAGTGTTGTAATGTTGAGGAATTTGGCATAAACAAGTATAAATACAAGGTTATTTCACTCATTTTCACCTAAGCATTCATGATTTCATCCTAAAACTCTCATGAGAGTATTCCTTATAACAAATTTGAGTTCACAAGATCATTTGAGAGTTTACAAGAGTATTCAAGAGCGTTTAGGAGCTTGTTATTAAGCATTTTGGAGCATTATTCAAGTATGAAGAATCATGTCAAATCAACATGCATCATGAATATTTTTAATCTAATACTTGTGATGTAGGGTTTCATGATTCAAGCAAGCATTAAATTCAAGATCCATATCATTCAAGCAAGAGTCAAGATCTACATCCATTGGAGCCATTTAACACATGTTTGTAGCATCTTATTCAAGGGTTTGGTGAGTTGCAATATAGCGTTTTGTTCATTCACCATTCCTCCTTTCTATTTCATTTCATTTCAAAGTTTGATTACCAAAAGGGGGTTTAACCAAGGCAAACCCCTTTCTACTAACAAAACAACATTTTTCCCTCTCTTTAGTGTGTGATTTGCAAATCTAGGTTGAAGATATATTGAAGAGCAAGATTGGAGAGAATTTTTCAAGTTTGCAAAGTTGTCAAAGTTGTCACCTTGTTTACAAGATCACTAAAAGACATCTACGGAGCAAAATTTAGCATTTTAGATCTAGAAATCAAGATTGGAAGGAAGGGTAGAGATAGGTGAGCATATTCAAACTTTTCCCCCTAAAAAAGTTGAACGGGACTGATATGCTACTTCTGGCATATGAGTCCCAATATAGGGCTTTTTTCTAGATTTTAGGAGTTTCAGACTTGTCATTGCTAGATTCTAGTTTCTAATTAGAAACCCTAATCTAGGACTAAATCATCCACCCTGGCATATGAGTCCTAGTGAGCATTAAAATCAACAATTTCAACATTTCAAACCTTGTTTTGAGCTTCTATAGGTTTCCAGGTGCACCTCAGTACTTCTCCAATTTTTTGTTCTAATTTGCATTCATTTGTAGTTCATTTACTTAATTTTTGCTTATCATTAGGTTTTAGCATTAGGTTTTGCATGTTACATGTCTTTCCAAGCCCGACCTTGGTGGTGAACCCCCTCTTAATCATTAATCACACCCTAGGATACCTTATTGCAGATCTCTTTCCCTCACCTCATCTTTGGATTGAGATCACTAAGGTTTCCTTTAATGAACTAAGTGAAATAGGTCCTAAAACCTAGTTCCATATCACCCTAGGTAGAACATCCTATTTCCTTTGTTTCATTTTTTTGAACCTAATGTGAACACCTCATTTCTAATTTGGAGTGGATCCTAGTCCTAGATCTAGCTTACATTAACTTTGCATTAGGGTTTTACATTAGTTAATTTGCATCTAGGGTTTCTAAGTCTTGCATTAGTGAAAGTGCATATAGGTTGCATTTTTTCATCTTGCATCATTGAATTTCATCTAAAATTTGTAATTAAACTTAGTCTAGACATCATACAAACTAGAAAACCTAACATTCAATCAGAATTTTTTGAAATTTGTACAAAAAACCTTATCTGGTACGCATACGCCACTCTGGGTGATTTAATCCCAGTACAAGTAGTTTTTCCTGATTTCTTGGTATTTTGTGTTCACTATTTATTAGTATTTGAACCCCTAAAAAACCCTGATTGGGACTTATATGCCCCTCTAGGAAATTTAGTCCTATGTAGGATCTAAAACTGCATTTTACAACATTAAAAATCATATTTTTGTGCTTATGTTTGTTGTTGTTAACTTTATGTTCCAGTTTACTAGGTTTCTCTTTCATTCAATTCATTGCATCTAGCTTAAATTGGTTCATTTTGTGCATTTCTTAAATTCAAAATTATATTTACAACATTTCATTTTAGATTGTTGCATAGTGTAATTAGTAAATTACCTTGTTTAGAATTTGAAACTTGCATTTGCACACTTTATTTTAGGTCCTTGCATTGTCTTTTACCCTCTTTCCAATTTAGGTTTGTACACTAAGTTTTTGAAATATTGTATGAGCTTTGCAACTTGGTGTCCTATTAGTAATACTATTGTAAGATGTAGTTCGAGACTCATGTCATCCCGTGATACACCGTTCGTCATGGATTTTGGATTCTCTAGCTCTCTTCCTGATAGTGTTGACAATCAACCCTATATGGATCCTAGTGTACATATTTCATTTCTTGTGACTACCATGCCTTCAACTACTGTGCTTCATGCTAACAACACTATCCCTGCCATCCCTAGTTCTACTCAAGCTTTGGGATGCACTCAAAGCCAAGGTGGAACTTCCATCCCTACCTCTACGATACTTGTTTCCATTGTTTGTTATACAGAGCCTAATCAAACTCGGACGTTAAATTTTCACCCTTTTATCGACATGGTTTTCCCCCCAAATTATTCAACGGGGGTTTGGGGGTAGCAACCCCAAGAAAGGGTCAAGGGGTAGTGCCCCTTGCAGAGTCCAGGGGTAGTGCCCTTGGTGCACTCCCTATCGTGATACAAGGCGGGGTCGAGGGGCAGCACCCCCGAAACCTCAAACAAATTTTATTATTTTATAAAGGCGTCGGGAGTTATTTTTTCTATTGGCCAACATAAAAAAACTCTATTTTGTAACTGATGTGAGTCTTGATAAAATGGCTAAGGGTTAGGTTTCCATTGGTATTGTATTGTAGCATTTGCAATGGTATTGAGTTGCAAGGATTGTTGGTTGTAATTGGTTCAATTTGTTTAATAATAATATTGGACTCTCTCTTGGTGGATGTAGCTCAAGTTTGGGTGAACCACGTTAAAAATTGTCTCTCGATGTTATTATTTATGTGTTTTTCATTCCTCTATTTAATCTTTATTTGCATTTAATTGATATTTTCTACATGCAATTCCCAACATCCATTCCTACATACAATAGTACTCAACCTACCAACAATATGAACACTTCCTTAGGTATTTCCACAGGGAATTCCTCTAGCTTTGTTCCTTTAACTACAATATCTCCTCAAACCTCCTCCATCATGAATTTACAATTCACTTATCCTCCACATACATACTCTAATCCACCTTATACCCCTCCACCTTACAACAACAATGATGCTCTCATTAACACACTTTTACAAAGCATGGCATCCCTTCAACAAGTCACAACCCTAAATCAAAACAATAATGGTCAACTTTCATAATACATCAAAATCAATCCCTTATCCTTGGAGATATTGAGAGACAAAATTTTGCAAGGTGTAGAAGTTTCCTGATTTGAGAAATATGGTGGGAAACGAGATCCTGTTAACCATGTTTTTTCTTTTATCTCCCTATGTATCGATTTCATCTTTGAAGAAAAACTTTTGGCTAAACTATTTCCTATATCCTTGAAAGATACTACCTTAGAATGGTTTTCCGTGTTACCAAATAACTTAATTTGTTCCTTCAATGAACTTGTTGAGGCCTATATTAACCATTTTACAATGCACATAAATCCTAAGATGACTCTAGCTGATATGATGAGATGTAAGTAAAAGGATGATGAAAAAGTTACTAACTTCATTTCATGCTACCAATTGCTTTATTCCCAAATTGATATATAAATTCTCGATCCTTACCTTCAATGAATGTTCATTGAGAATTTGTAAACTAAGATACAACATAAGATTGGTATAATGAAATTCCATTCCTTTCTTCACCTATGTATTTCCCTTCATGATTATCAAAACTCGATTAGTAGTCGTGAAACAAAACCCACCTCTAGCTATTCTGAGAATTATGAATCCGCATACCAAAATAACTACCAATCCTTTAGAAAATAGAATAAAGGTTTCCTTCAACTAAATCCCCCTCAACAACCAACTCAGCATGTTGATGCCCAAGTGGTTGCTATAAAGAAGATAACCCCTTTCACATTTGGGGATCCGGCTAGGCAATTTACTCCCTTACCTAATACCCTTCATAACACAATGTCACAACTTTTAGAATAGAAAATGATCACCTTGCCTCCTATTACAGAACATGATCCTAATAAAGCTTTACCACTAAAATTTAGATTGAATTATTATTTCCATTACCACCAACAAAATAGACATGACATGGAACATTGTAAGCATCTTAAACATCTTGTGCAAGACCTCATTTATTCCAATTGACTTTCAATTAGAGGTGTTAATGATCAAAGAAGTAATTTTTTTCCCCCTCCTAACCAAAAATTACAAATCTTTATCAACCCTATACCAAACCACAATGTTTCATTTGTCAAAGAAACTAAGAATGATGTGATGAATGTTGATATGGATGATGACAACATGGATATTGTTGAACAAGATCCTATGGATACTAACAAACAAAGTCCTTTGGATGATACAGTTGGATTGATCAAAATTCAACCTCATAAGGGTTGAACTAAAAATCCTCTTGGAATTGCTTTCTCCTCATAATATAAACTTAAACATGCACCCGATGGTCCTCTTTACATAGCTGACTGAATCTATGACAAGCCCACTAATGGGATATTAATTGATCCCATCTGTGGAGAGAATGTGATCACTAAGGAATTCTTACTTGTCCATGAAATTTATCATGAAACATATGATAAACCAAAAACATGGATAAAGACACATAATGGTTTCACTTTCCCTATGATGGGATCAATCACCCTTCCTTTAACTGTTGGATCAAAACAATTAGATGTCTCATTCTCCATCATCTCGCCTTTGAACCAATTTTGTGTGAAGCTTGTTTATCCATGGCTACGCTCCATGGAATTCATCTCGTTGATTGTGTATAAATTTTTAAAGCTTCCTGTTGAGAATACCATCTTTACTGTGCATCATAGTGGCTTTAATCCTCTATCCTCCCATAGGAACTTTTCATTAGATTTCTTTTGGCTTGAGCCTATGGAACCTATTAAAAATCTTGAAGAATTCTTTCTCAAATCATACCAAAAGTTCAAAGCGAAATTCATAGCAAAAATATCCCTTAGAAACATGCCTCAACCTATGACTAATCC
>VDFB02271358.1:278947301-279127908 GCA_007258455.2 Sequoia sempervirens
AATGGGTATATCTTTCCCCCGTCAAACCTGTGTACATATATATTAAGGTGCGACAACCAAAATACTTGAAAAAACCCTTATATCTTTATGCTTTAATGGATTTTGTCCATATTCAAAACTTTCCACTTCGACATCAATAAGGAGGATGCTAGGGTTTGATGTGAAATCTTCCCATTGCATTTGCTTGAAAATTTCTAAACTGTTCACCTAATCTTGTTGTGATGCTAATACTGGCTCCTTTTGACAAAATTTCAATCATGATTGTGCATATGTTTTCAAAATAAAGACTTGCAAGCATCTATGACTTTGCAACTAAAGGGAATTTGAAATTTTTAAATAAGGTACTAATACTAGGCAACAGGTGGCTCTGATTAGGGACTAGCTTTTGTAACAAAGAGCGAAGAAATTTAGCATCTCTGGCATAGAACAATGCTTAAAATCCATTGGGTATAGAGTCACAAGAAAATCAGGAGAACAGGGTGTTGCTTGCAGAAGGGTGGATGGGAATTGGGCACAAACCAAATATGAACAAGCCAAAACTATAAAATAAACTTCAAACCAAAACTTCCTATCTACTTATGTACAAGGTACAAAAATCCTACCTCAAGCGATGCTATAGGGTTCTCATGCAAAACCATCCACGGGCTGGGAAAAATATGACCCTTTTCAGAACAATGGATTTGGGCCATATGATATGGTTGAAAACAAAAGCCACATGTGACTGCTACCATATAAAATTTCAAATTGATGGACTGTAGAAATTCTTTTAATACACATTGGTTCCCAAAAATCCATTCTTCATCAAAAAATTCTACAATATAATCTTCTTCTTTTACAACTTCATATGTAACATCTAGCTTAGCATTAACCATGGCTTCATTATCTTCATCACAACATTTTTTTGTGGATTACAGACTAAAATAACTTTTAGGTGTGTAAACAATGGTTCTGATTTTTGAATATCACATTCCAAAAGCATAGGATCAAATTTGATAGCAATAACTTCTTCCTCTTTTTCACAAATGAAACCATTGCTAGGGATGCTAGCAGAATGAGAAAGAAATTTACCAATTCCTTCATCAACTTCAATCATTAAACTGTAAAATGTTTCAATTTTACCTTCATACCCATATACTTTATTTGTCGAATCAACATCATGGGAAAAAGGAAATATAAAAGAAACTATGTGGGCCTATATAATATCTCCTTCGGAAAAAGAAATTACCTCTTCTTATGACTTTTCCTCCCCATGCTCTTCATAAGAAAAATCAAATGTTAAACATTCAAGATGCATACAAAGATTTGATTGTGGATTTTCAAAATTTTCTTCATTATCAATCTTCGAATCATTAAAAATAAAGACATCATATTCAGCTTCCATGCACTTTGTAGAAAAGATAACCAACACCTCTTATTGGTGTTGTGTAGCCTCAAGTTGCTCTTCATCACTAGTAAAAGTAAATGATTCCATTTATGTGGTAGATAAGGAGGCTAAAACAATATCATCGACATTACCCTCTTTACAATTTGTATCACAGAAGAATTGTTTATCTTCTTTGTCACTTGAGGGACTTTCTAGTTCATTCTTATCTCCTTCATAATGGAAATAAAAGGATTCAACTACTCTATGCATGAGGTTTAACTCCTGCATTGCTTACCTCTTTTCTACCAAAGTGCTTTGGATCAAAAATAGAGAGGTTAAGAAATTTAGTAGAAGAAGACTGTCCATTTTGGTAACCTAAAGTCTGAAAACTTTGTTTATGCATGATAGAATTCTTCACAAGTTCATTAAGTACTCAAATTATTTACGACTTGATTTTTTTCCCAAATGCCACTTAAAATCAAGTCATCTTCTATTTCTACAGGCTCTTGTTGTGCACCTTTTGTTGGATGTTGTGGATATTGTTGCTGATATGTGGTTGTCATTGATGTCAACACTATTAGCATTTGGTGTATTGAAGAATGTCTATGTCGAGGATATTGAGAAAATTGTAAAAGAAAGTATTCCTGGTTCCCAATGGAACTGTGTAGGTCAAGAAGGCCTTGTGTTTTGTACGTTGAATTTTTTATTATGTGGATTAAAAGGTTTATCGTTGAATGTTTCTAGATCATCTACCAGAAGTTTCAGAGGTCTGCATGAAGTTTTGAGTATGTTGTGGTCTGACAATGTGTTGTTTATCTCTGTCAGTGTTCTTGAATGAAGTTTGTGTAATTCTTGTTTTCTCAGTTGTTGCGGACACTTCTCTATTGTTTCTTGGTTTTCTATGGTGTCTCTAGATCATTCTCTATCTTTTTGTTGCATCCACATTATTCGAAGAGTTAGTGGTTGAAGATCTTTGGCCGACATGTTGTTGATAACATGTTCTAGATCTTCGAGGTGAATTTAATTAAAGTCTTCTTGCATTGGAGATATTAATTTGGGTCTCCACTATGTTGTGACTGACCTTGGTGGATACGCATTAAAATTTTGTAAATCTAGGCCGACATTACAAATATGTTTTATTTCTTTTTCCGACGAAGTGGTGATGAAATTTCATGTAGTGGATATATAAGGGTGACTATTTCATTATTCAAGATGATGCTTTGTGTGCTCTTATGTGTGTATGTGTGAATATCATTTGATTGCTAAGCAGAGTGTGAAGAAGAATGTGTGAAGTGTGAAGAAGTGTTGAGCTTAATTGGAATTGTAATCAAGCTTGTGGAGAAGCTATTTTCTCAGTTCACATATCTTGGATGGTTTTAATCCAAACCCTATTGTTGGACAGTGAGTCCTTTTTTGTAATTGAGTAGTGAGCTCTAGGCAGTGTGCCTGAATGTATGTGCATTCCCCTTATTATTTCTTCTTATACTTCTAGCAGAGTATAATCTTGTGGACTAACATCCACCATGGTTTTTCCCCAACAGGGTTTCCATGCAAAAAAGCTTTGTTTTCTTTGTCTCTCTGATGTGTTTATTATTTATGGTTAATTGCTTATTCATCAGATCTGAGATTAACTTAAGATTAAGAAGAAGAGTTTTTGTTTCTGATACAACTAATTCACCCCCCCTCTCAGTTGTGTGTCCTTGTTTTTCCAACAATTGGTATCAAAGCAGGTTCCTCTAAAGAAAGTCTAATAGCTTGAGGTGATCTAAGATGGAAACAACATTCAAGAAGGACAGTCCTAGATTTGATGGTTCTAACTATTCACTATGGGAAGTTAGGATGCAATGTCACTTAATGTGTATTGGTGATGATATCTAGAAGATTACTAAAAATCAATATGTCATTCCTCAGAATGGTCCCTCTACTGCTGATGATATCAAAGATGTTGAATGCAATATCAGGGCTATTGAAGCTTTGGTGAGTGCCTTGACAAATTCAAAGATGAAAAATGTGGTAGGTCTGAATATAGCTTATGAAATGTGGATGAAACTGGAAACTTTGTATGAAGGAGATGCACAGGTGAAGATGGCTAAGCTACAAAGCTTGAAAGGAAAGTATGAGAATTTGAAGATGGGTGAAGATGAAAATATCACTTCTTTTATATAGAGAGTAAATGAGATAGTGATGGGTATTACATGTGTCGGTGGTTTTGTGGATGAGGATGAAATTGTGGCTAAAGTACTCAGATCCTTGCCTCCCTCCTACAAAATGAAGGTTCATGCTATTGAAGAGTTCAAATCAGTAAACAAGTTGACAAGAGATACATTGATTGGGAAACTTGCTACTTTTGAGATAAGTGAGTTTGGTGAATCCACATCAAAGACTAAGTCAGAATTTAAGGCTACTATGTCTGGAAGCAATAGGAAAAGATATAGTCCAAGAGAGAGCTCCAAGAAGGTATCCAAGTATGATGAAGAACTAAAACAACTTGAAGATAAATGAAGAGAAGTAGAATAACTAGAAGCGCTAATTGCAAAGCAAGAAGGGAGAAGAAAAGGTAAGTATAAAGATGTATTACCTATTAAATGTTTTTCATGTAGTAAAATAGGTCATTTTGCATCAAGATGTCCTAAAAGAGTTCCTAGATCTAAACCTAAGAAGTCTAGATTCCCAAAGAGATGCTACTTTGTTGAAGAAGCATTGACTGGTGAAGAATTTGATAAAGATAATGGAAAAGAAGATGATTGGGCTTTCATTACTACCATTGAAAATACTCCTGTGGCTACTGAATCTACTAAAGATTAAAAATCTCTTGCAACTCAAGTTGAAGAAAAATATGAGTGGGTCATTGATAATGGATGCCCACATCATATGACTGGTGACAAAAGAAAATTTGTGAGTCTGGAACAGTATGATGGTGGAGTTGTAAGATTTGGAGATAACAATGTTGGTGTGATTCATGGTAGAGGATCCATTTTCCTTGGTGGTAAGGACAACACTGATGATGTCCTCTATGTTGAAGGTCTAAAGCACAATCTGTTAAGTGTTGGATAGATGGTTCACAAGGGATATGATCTACTTTTCAAAGACAAAAGATGCAAGATACATGGAAGTTCCAGAAACTTGATTGCAATAGGAAAACAAACACAAGCTAACATTTTTTATTTGAATACTGCTAGTGGAAGTTGTTTGATTGCTCAGATAGATGAAATTTGGTTGTGGCATAAGAGATTGTGTCATGTAAATTTTGATAACATTATCAAGATAAGTTTTGTTCAAGTGGTAAGAGATTTTCCTAAATTAGTAAAGCCTGCTAATATAATCTGCAAGGAATGTCAAATGGGTAAACAAACTAGAGTCTCTTTCCAAAGCAAGCATTTTCATTCAAATAATTTTCTGGAACTGCTACATACTAACCTTTGTGGTCCTTCAAGAGTTAGAAGTATTCACTGAGAAAGGTATTTTATGCTAGTTATTGATGATTACTCTAGAATGATTTGGGTTTCCTTTTTGAGAGAAAAATGTGAAGCACTAGAGAAATTCGAATGCTTCAAGGCTATGGTAGAAAATGAGAAAGGTCTGAAAATCAAGTGCCTAAGATCTGACAGAGGTCGCGAGTTCATTTCTAAGGAATTCAACTCTTATTGTGAAGAACATGGAATTAAAAGACATATATTTTCTCCCCGAACCCCTTATGAGTTATGGTTTGGTCAAAAACCTACTTTTAATTATTTCAAGATCTTTCAAAGTAGGTGTTATATCAAAAGAGATGATGATATAGGAAAATTTGATGCTAGAAGTGACGAAGGGATTTTCCTAGGTTACTCTACTAAGAGCAAGGAATATTGGTGCTATAATAAAAGACTCAAAAAGATGGTTGAAAGTGAAAATGTTAGAGTTGATGAGGACTCTATCAAGTCATCCAGACAATGTAGCTATTATTCAGATGAAGACAAGACAATTCAAGTAAAAAAAACTCAGACACCGAATCTACTTCAGATTATTCCATATGTTTCAGTGAAGCAACCTCAATCTATTTCAGTAAATCAAGTCAGTCAAGAAGCTCAGAAAAGTATAGAGGAACATACAAGTGGCAGTGTAGAAGAAAGATCTAAAGAATCAGAAGTACAAGTAAGTCCCAAAACTCCAAGGTATCTAAAGCAAAATCATTTTGAAAGTCAAATCATAGGAGATTGTAAGGAAATCTAAGGTACGGAAACAACTCTCCTAACGTCAAAACCTTAGGGAAGAATGCAGAGATACTTTTAAATTTTAAATTACAGTCCAATTAAGATACACTTGAAAGCAATAACAGAAATAGAGAATTAAACATACACACATGAACACCAGATTTATGTGGAAAAACCCTTACAGGAGAAAAATCCACCACAACAAGAGAAGTCACTTTGTATTACAGTAATAAGAATTACATACAGACATCAGACTTATCTTTCTGATGTCAGTTTATAGTAGCATTCATAATGATCAACCTTGTACAAAATATTCAAGTTACAATACTCTCAGAATCTGATTCACACTAATCATACATCGAACTATACATCCAACTGTTCATTCAACCATCGAACCGATCACAATCTTAAACCTCTGAGTATATCCATGATGCCCATGGTCTATCGATCTTCCTCTCAGTAACGGTTGTAATAGTCCAACTGCTAGCGGTTCCCATTCTACTTCTCTAATTGGTTGTAGACTCACCACGTAGGATAGTCATCACTCGGTCAAAGGAATTCAACCTATATTCGTATGTCGGTGAGAAACTAACTGTGTCTCCCCGATGCCACACGACTCAACCATCGATGTCGCCAAGATTCATTGCTATCGGCAAGAGGTTCCACCAAGTTCACAAGGTCGCATCGACCTCAGCAATCTCATTGGTGAGACAATCGCTATTTGATGGGACATCATACCGATGTCCTCAAGTCATATCAATGCGAACACAGTCGAGAAGACTTAGGCTATCGTTGAGAGGTAATACTGAGCCCTCAAGTCATACCGACAACTGACTACACCATTGCTGAGACAAACACCCGTCACTAAGACTTCATACCGAAGCCTCCATGTTACCCCGAGACCACCTTTTGCCAGGATTCATATCGAAAACATATGTAGCAATGCTGGCAAGACTTACCACTATCAATGAAACATCATATCGAAGCAATCCTTTTAGCCAAGGGTCTCCCTGATATCTTTGAGTTTAACACTGTCGGCAAGACAAGATTCCATCACTAAGATATCTTACCGAGTGTTCAAGTCACCCCGATGGCTCCAGTCACCATGAGTCTCCCCGATACCACTTGTTGCCTAGAGTATCCCCAACATCCAATAAGAATGGTCTGTCGGCTAGAGATCTCCACTTGGCAGAGGGTTACAGTGAACACCACAAGTCACAGCGACAACACCAATCGACAAGACAGAAGCATTGTCTTGGTGACTTGTACAAACTACAAGGTTTCATAGTTGCTAGTTGCCCAGACACAATGAATTTCATACTGACTTTTCTCTTCCAGAGGTTTCAGCCTGTGAGATTGAGGCACATATTTCCAACAATCTCCTACTTGATGAAGATCACATAGGCACCTCCAGATCACAACAAAACTACTGAAAATCATGGGCACTAAGGCCCATCAAATTGGCACACCACTTGAACTTGTCTATGCTCACTGGCTTCGTTAATGCATCTGCAACATTCTCTAGAGTATCAATTTTTTCCAAAATGATCTTTCCATCCTCCACCATATCTCATACAAAATGATACTGTACATCTATATGTTTCATCCTAGCATGGAAAGTAGGATTCTTTGCCAACAAATAACACTCTAACTGTCACAGTAAATAGTTATTTTCCCTACATCAAAACCAATGTTAGAACACAAACGTCTTAACCAGATTGCTTCTTTACAGGCATGTGTTGCTACCATGTATTCTACCTCTGTAGTGGACAAAGTGACTACAGCCTTCCGCTTACTTATCCAACTCACTGCACCACCATTCAACAAGAAAGTATATCCACTGGTGGATCTTTTGTTGTCAATGTCCCCTGCCCAATCAGAATCCACATAGCCTCAAAAGCTGAGAGTCCTATGTGATTCAACCAAGTTCCCATGGTAACACAAAGCATATTCTGAAGTGCCCTTCAAATATCTAAACACTCTCTTCACAACATCCCAATGTGTCCTTCCAGGATTAGCCATAAACCAACTAAGTACTCCCACTACTTGGGCAATGTCTGGCCTTGTACAGACTATTTCATACATAAGACTACCAACCGCACTAGCATAAGGTACCCTGGTCATGTCCTCCATCTCAGTAGGAGATTTTGGACAATCTTCAATGGATAGCTTCATTCCCTATAAAACTAGAACAACTAGCTGCTTACAATCATTCATGCAAAATCTCTCTAGAACAGTCTTGATATACTTACTCTGACTAAGCCAAATTTTTCTACTATTCCTGTCCCTGGTTATTTCCATTCCCAGAATATACCTTGTTTTTTCAGGTCTTTGAACAAGCACCTTGAACAAGAGCAGGAGACTTAAAGACAAATCATTTAACACATTTTCTCAAACCGCTGTATCATCAACATAGAGAGCATGGGACTTGATCTTCGGCTTATAATGCCTGTGTCCGGATTTTGATCTTACAAATCCTAAAGACAATACAAAAGTATCAAACTTCTGGTACCACATTCTAGGAGACTGCTTTAACCCATACAGAGACTTTTTCAACTTGCAAACCAGTTTTTATTTACCTTTCTCCACAAAGTGCTTAGGCTGGGACATGATGCTGTAAGGGTCCACCATGCCATTATTACGTCCCATTCTGACGACCTCTAAGTCATCTGACTAACAGAGTGACAAAGAAATCTAATGGATGTAAGGCGCTGCGGGAGAAGAATTTTCACCATAATCCAATTCCTCTACACAGGAATAACCCTTCACAACCAACCTAAAGCCTTATTTTCCACCTTGTAAATTCAGTTCAATTTTCTTTTTAAATACCCATTTGCAGAACATCTTTTTTGCCTTTAGGCAAGGGCACCAAACTCCAAGTATCATTCTTTTCTAATGATGCCATTTCTTCATTCATGGCTTCCAACCAAGAGTTTGAATCAGACATTCTAAATGCCTCTTTCACAGTCCTAGGCTCATTAGTGCTAGAAATTAAAGCATAGGCACAAGTAGAATCTATCAAAGAAAACCCATACCTATCTTTCTTTCACGAGTTGACCTCCTCACTTGTTGAGGCTGAGATTCTTCTTCTTCTTCAGAACTTTTTGAACTACTTGAGCTCTCCTCGATTTTAGATACATTTTGAATTTTCAATTCCTCTTTATCTGGTGTCAGAGGAATTTCAACTACATCCCTTTTGTTTTCTAATTTTGTCTCTGATTGTAGATCCAAGGTAGAAGGTTTCAACTCACGAAATATAACACTTCTGCTATATAGAACCTTCTTCGTATCAGGATTCCAAAGCTTGTATCTTTTTTATGCCAGCACTATAACCAATAAAAATACATTTGACAGCCTTGTTCTCCAATTTAGATCTTTTCTCATACGGCACATGTGCATATACCTCACAGCCAAAAACATGAATATGTCTTAAAGAGGGCTTCTTACACGACCATGCTTCCAAAGGTGTTTTCTCAAAAAGAGTAGAATTCAGAGAATGGTTTATCAAGTTACATGTTGTAGCAACTGCCTTAGCCCAGAACTTCTCCTCCAAGCCAACACTGCTCAACATACTTTGTGCTCCTTCCATCACTATCCTGTTAAACTTTTCTGCAACTCCATTTTGCTGTGTAGTGTAAGGTGTAGTTTTATGTCTTTTAATCCCATGATCTTTATAGTACCTCTCGAAATCGTCAGAACAAAATTCATTGCCATTATCAGTCCTTAAACATTTTATTTTTCTTCTAGTCTGATTTTCTACAAGGTTCTTAAATTCCTTAAACTGACTAAACACTTCTAATTTACTTTCCAAAAAATAAACAAATGTTCTTCTCGAATAATCATCAATGAACGATACATAGTACCTTGAATTAGACAAAGAAGGAACATTCACTAGACTAAAAACATCATAATGTATATAATCAAGAAAACCAAAAGATTTGTGAGGACTGGAATAAAATGAAACACAGTGTTGTTTACCATATATGCAATGTTCACAAAACTCAAATTCGAGGTTACAATCTTCAAGCCCCTCAACTAGATTTTTATTCTTCAAGGTTTTTAAACCTTTCTCACCAATGTGGCCTAGCCTATGATGCTAGAGCATAGTCTTTTCTGCTAAAAGTTTAACTTCCATAGAGTTTATAAAATCAAGAACATTTTCCTCTTTTCCTCCATGAGTAGCTTTTTGTGACTTTGCAGAGACACTATTGCTTTGCACAACATGTGCATCAAGCTTATACAAGGTACCAACATGAGCACCTCTTACTAGCACCATATAGCCTCTAGTCATCTTGCAGCCATTTCCAGAGAATGTGACTTGCACTCCAATATCATTCAGCATACTAATAGAAAGTAACTTTCAAGCTAGACCTGGTATATGCATTACATCATTAATTCCCTTCACTCTTCCATCAGGGAATTGAATTTTGACTCTTCCATGGCCAACTATTTCCAATGAAGAATCACTTGCCAAATACACCTTTCCACCATCATATTTTTCATACTTCATGAACCAGTCTCTATGAGATGTCATGTGGAAAGATGCTCCAGAATCAATCAGCCAGACATCATCTGATGTCTGCGTAGCCAAGACTGCAATGAAAGTTTCTGCATCACTCTGAGAAGAATCATTGTCAGAAGAATACTTTTTCTTCTTATTTTTCTCCTCTTTACAATTCTTTTGGACATGACCAAGTTTCCCACACAATTCCAGCACTTCACCTTGGACTTCTTGCGAGGAGACTTTGATCTCCCTTCTAATTTTGATTTGGACTTCTTGTCCTTCTTCTTGCCTTTATCTTTCAATCTTCCTCTAACAGCAAGAGCCTCCTTCACCATCTAAAAATATTTCCTTCTCATCTCTTTTGATAACAAAGAAGCAACATCTTCCATCTTAAAAGTGGATTTCGTACTCCCAATAGCCATCACCAAGTGATCCCAAGAATCTGGCAAAGAACATAATAACAACATACAGCGATCCTCTTCATCAATCTTCACACCCACAAGTGTTAACTGTGCAATCAACATGTTGAATGTGTTCAAATGATCAGCAACAGACCCTCCTTCCTGCATTCTCAAAGAGTATAGCTTCTTCCTCAAGAACAATTTATTCACCAATGACTTGCCTTGATAAATAGTTGCCAATCTTTTCCACAAGGAAGATGTAGTATTTTCTTCATGAACATTCAGAAGAATAGAGTCTGCTAAACAAATCCTTATCAGCCCCTAAGATTTTCTATCTGCAAGGTCCCAATCCTCTTGCTTTATGTCTATAGGATTTGTTCTAGACACAGCAATCCAAAGATCACGATCAACCAATAGATCTTCCATTTTAAGTTTCCACAACTCAAAATTGTTGCCATTGAATTTCTCAATTTCAATCTTTCTTGACGTGCTTGCCATCTTAACCTATAACTCAAATTACCAAACTTCTGCAAGACTCCCACTGAATAGAAATTGACTCAAAAAACCCAGCGTACCCACAAGGATAACACAATTAGCCAGGCTCTAATACCACTTGTAAGGAAAGCTAAGCTATGGAAACAACTCTCCAAACATCAAAACCTCAGGAAAAAATGCAAAGATACTTTTAAATTTTCAATTATAGTCCAATTAAGATACACTTGAAAGCAATAATAGAAACAGAGAATTAAACATACACACATGAACACCAGATTTATGTGGGAAAACCCTTACAGGAGAAAAACCCACCACACCAAGAGAAGTCACTTTGTATTACAGTAATAAGAATTACATACAAAGATCAAACTTATCTTTCTGATGCCAGTTTATAGTAGCATTCATAATGATCAACCTTGTACAGAATATTCAAGTTACAATACTCTCAGAATTCAATTCACACTGATCATACACCGAACTATACATCCAACTATTCATTCAACCATTGAACTGATCACAATCTTCAACCTCTGAGTATATCCATGACGCCCTTTGTCTGTTGATCTTCCTCTCAGCAATGGCTGCAACAGTCCAACTGCTAGCGATTCCCATTCTGCTTCTCTGATTGGTCATAGACTCACCACGTAGGATAGTCATCACTCGGTCAAAAGCATTCAACCTGTATTCACATGTCAGTGAGACACTAACTGTGTCTCCCCGATGCCACATGACTCAACCATTGATGTCACCAAGAGTCATTGCTATCGACAAGAGGTTCCACCGAGTTCACAAGGTCGCATCGACCTCACCAATCTCATTGGCGAGACAATTGCTATTCGATGAGACATCATACCAATGTCCTCAAGTTATATCAATGTGAACACAATCGGAAAGACTTAGGCTATCACTGAGAGGTAATACCAAGCCCTCAATTAATACCAACAACTGACTACACCATCGTTGAGACAAACACCCATCACTAAGACTTCATACCGAAGCCTTCAATTTACACCACAATTTTCCACTGTCAGCGAGACTTCGTTCGTCACTAAGACTTCATACCGAAGCCTCCATGTTACCCCGAGACCACCTTTCACCAGCATTCATACCGAAAAAATATGTAGCAATTTCGGCAAGACTTACCACTATCAATGAAACATCACATCAAAGCAAGCCTTTCAGCCAAGGGTCTCCCCGATATCTTCGAGTTTAACACTGTCGGAAAGACAAGCTTCCATTGCTAAGAGATCTTACCGAGTGTTCAAGTCACCTCGATGACTCCAATCACCATGAGTCTCCACGATACCGCTTGTCGCCTAGAGTCTCCCTGACATCCAATAAGAATGGCCTATCGGCCAGAGATCTCCACTCGGCAGATGGTTACAGCGAACACCACAAGTCACAGTGACAACACCAGTCAACAAGATAGAAGCATTGTCTTAGCGACCTATACAAACTACAAGGTTTCATAGCTGCTAGTCGGCCAGACACAATGAATGTCATACCAACTTTTCTCTTCTAGAGGTTTCAGCCTATGAGATTGAGGCACATATTTCCTACAGAGATAAGAGTAAAGGAGTGTAAACTAGAAGAAAATTTATAGAAGAATATTCTCTAATATCAAAGATTAAACCTAAGAGTGTCACTAAAACCTATCAAGATGAACATTGGTTGGAAGCTATGAAGGAAGAGCTAACACAGATTGAAAATAATGACACATAGCTACTGGTTCCTACGCCTAAAGACAAAAATGTGATTGGTACCAAATGGGTATTCAGAAACAAGCTGAATGAAGAAGGTGAAGTGGTCTAGAATAAAGCAAGACTGGTATGTAAAGGCTATTCTCACATGGAAGATATTGATTTTGAAGAAGCCTTTGCCCCTGTAGCTAGAATTGAAGCTGTGAGATTATTTCTTGCTTATGCTACACATAAGAATTATAAAGTCTATCAAATGGATGTGAAGTTTTCATTTTTGAATGGAGAACTAGAAGTGTGCATTGAACAACCAGATGGATTCCAACTAACAGATAAGGGGGATATGGTTTGGAAATTGAAGAAAGCTATGTATGGACTTAAGCAAGCCCCTAGATCATGGTACGCTAGATTGGACAAATATCTACTGAAGCTTGGATTCACTAAAGGTAATACTGATAGCAACTTATACTTCAAGTTAGATAATGATAAGGAATTGATTACAGAAGTTTTTTTTGATGATATCATTTTTGGAGGAGATGATAATCTATGTATGAAGTTTGCTGATGAAATGAAGAGTGAATTTGAGATGAACATGATTGGTGAAATTATGTTCTTTATGGGATTACAAGTTACACAATTGGACCAAGGATTTTCATATCTTGATCCAAACATGTGAAAGAGTTACTAAAGAAGTTTGGAATGGATGACTCCAAACCTGTTGGTACTCCCATGGTAATCGGATGTAAGCTATCATACAATGATGACTCTCCAAAGGCTAATCAAACTTGGTACAGATCAATGATTGGTGGATTTCTCTACTTGACACCGACTAGACCATACATTATAAATGTTGTATGTATGGTCGCTAGATTTCAAGCTGATCCAAAGGAATCACATGTGACTACTGTGAAAATAATTTTTAGATATCTTAAAGGAACAACCAACTTTGGACTTTGGTATCCAAAGGATGATGATCTCACTTTTTCTACATACATTGATGCAGATTGGGTTGGTGATGTAGATGATAGGAAAAGTACTAGTGGTGGTTCTTTCTTCCTAGGGAAGAAGCTGATATCTTGGTTGAGCAAAAAGTAGAATTCAATTTCTCTATCTACTGTTGAAGCATAATACATTGCTGCTACAAATAATTATACTCAAGTGATATGGATGAAACAGATGCTGAGAGATATTAGAGTGATATATGAAGAGCCTATTGCCATATACTATGACAATTCAAGTGCAATAAACATCTCAAGGAATCTGGTACTACACTCTAAGATTAAACATATTTCAATTAAGTTTCATTTCTTGAGGGAGAAAGTGAATGAGAAAGAAGTCAAACTGGAATATGTTCCTACCAAAGAACAGATTACAGATATATTTACTAAGACTTTTCCAAAACATACTTTTGAGTATCTCAGAGGGATGCTAGGGGTAATCACCCCTCCTAATAAGAACTAATATGCATTTATTTGTATCAATTCAAGAGCTTCATTGCAATATTATGATTTGGATTGATGTTTTGTGGCTGCTATGAGGGAGGAGTAGTCAGATGTGAGGATATGTGGTTCTAATTGTGTGTTTGGAAATTTCATGGTTACCTTTTCCATCGATGTCAAAGGGGGAGAAGTGCATTGTGAAAAATTCTTGTGAAGAGAAGTTCAGTTGAGAGAAGTATAGAAGAAGTCAGTGTGTTGGGTTGATGGTATTCTTTTTTCACATCTTGTGTTGCCATCAATGCCAAAGGGGGAGATTTTTGGTTGTTGTGGATATTGTTTCTAATATGTGGTTGTCATTGATGTCAACACTATTACCATTTAGTGTGTTGAATACTATATATGTCGAGGATATTGAGAAAATTGTAAAAGAAAGTATTCCTGATTCCCAATGGAATTGTGCAGGTCAAGAAGGTATTGTGTGTTGTAAGTTGAAGTTTTGATGATTTGGATTAAAAATTATATTTTTAAATGTTTCTAGATCATCTACCGGAAGTTTCAGAGGTCCGCATGAATTTTTGAGTATGTTGTGGTTTGACAGTGTGTTGCTGGTCTCTGTCAGTGTTCCTAAATGAAGTTTGTGTAATTCTTGTTTTCTCAGTTGTTGCAGATGCTTCTCTGTTGTTTCTTGGTGTTCTATGGTGTCTCTAGATCACTCTCTATCTTTGTGGTGCATCCACATTATTCAGAGACTTCATGGTTGAAGATATTATCTTGTGCATGTTTGGTTTTTCTTATTCCTAGCCGACATGTTGTTGATAGCATGTTCATCTTTGAGGTGAATTTAATTAAAGTCTTATCACATTGGAGATATTAATTTGGGTCTCCATTATGTTGTGGCTGACCTTGGTGGATATGCATTAAAACAAAATTTGTAAATCTAGGCCTACATTACAAATATACTTTATTTCCTTGGCCGACGAAGTGGTGATGAAATTTCATGTAGCAGATATATAAGGCTGACTAGTTCATTGTTGGAGATGATTATTCATGTGCTCCTATGTGTGTATGTGTGAATATCATTTAATTGTTGAGAAGAGTGTGAAGAAGAATGTGCAAAGTGTGAAGAAGTGTTGAGCTTAATTGGAACTATAACTAGGCTTGTGAAGAAGCTATTTTCTCAGTTCACAAATCTTGGATGGTTTTAATCCAAACCCTATAGTTGGACAGTGAGTCCTCTTTTGTAATTGAGTCGTGAGCTCTAGGCAGTGTGCCTGAATGCATGTGCATTCCCCTTATTATTTATTTTTATACTTCTAGTAGAGTATAATCTTGTGGACTAACATTCACTATGGTTTTTCCCAACAGGGTTTCCATGCAAAAAAAAATTGTGTTCTTTGTCTCTTTGATGTGTTGATTGTTTATGGTTAATTTCTTATTCATTAGAGCTGAGATTAAGTTAAGATTAAGAAGAAGAGTTTTAGTTTGTCACAATTGATTCAGCCCCCCTCTCAGTTGTGTTTCCTTGTTTTTCCAACACCTTCAATATCATTTACTTTACTCCATTTTCAATCAAATTGAATATGTAGATGCAATGCATAAATAAAAGTACAGAGCTAGAGTTTTGGTGCAAAGCACCTTGTTCCATTTCATGAATTTGAGTATACATAGGTTATTTAGTCATGATAATGTTAAATAAGGCCATGATAGGCTATTTTGGTAATTTTTTATGGTATTTTGAGTCTTGGTAGGGTCATAGTTTAAAAGTTGCTAAGTTTGCAAAAAATTGTCATGAAAAATGTTGTAAAGTTGCAAAAAAGTGTAATTGTGAGAAGGCCAATGGTCATTGGCTTCAAAAGTTTGTTATAGGAATTTGAATCAGTTAGTTAGGTGTGTAAATTTTTTAAATAGGTGAATTTCATCAATGTAATGAGTGGTTGAAGGGTTTGAAGAATGAACTCAATAAAAATCATTGTTTTTCAATCAATTTTCTGTGTAATCCATTGTTTCCAGCCACTGTACGGTCTGTAAAGTTGGTTCTTGTATCAAATATAAGTAGGATTATTTGAAGGAATGTTCTAACTCCATTTTAGTACTGGTTTGAGTGCATTTAATTCAACTAAAATCATCTGGTGTGCAATTTGGTTAAACCAGTCAGAAACTAGGGCTATAAGGGTTGAAAGCCAAAATGAATTGAAAAGGCCATTCCTCCTTCTGTACCTACTGTAACTTGGAGGAATGGGCCTGTGTATACTAAGTTTTGGTGGAGGAATAAACATTTTGTGGTGATAAAGAGAATTGAAGGGCCCAGTAACGTTGCCCCTATTGTAAACTCAAAATTTTAAACCATTTGAGTAAGGCTAGAGATGATGTATTAAAGAGAGGGATTGAGGATTGGTTAGAAACCTAAGAAACCAATATGGGTGAGGGTATTTTGATGTGTTTAGAAGGTAGGAAAATTTTGGAAAGGTAATTTGTGTGATAGGTTATGAAACCCTAGTTGATAAAGGATGAAAACAAGTGAATTAGAGTGGTTTAATGAAGGAAGTGTCATAAAATCTTGAGGGAAGCATACTTGGAGGATGGAATAAGCTTGTGTAGGTAGATTAAGTCCTGTTGAAAGTGAATGTAAGGTTTTGTGAAGTTTGGGCATGTGATTTTCAATAATCCCTAGCCAAATGTGAAGAAAGAGAGGGTTTTGTGGAAATAGGTCTTAGTGAGTGAATTTGGACCTAAAAGCTAGAGAATATAGTGTTTTGTAGGTTGTTTGTTGACTGTCAAGTGAATTATTGGGTTGGTTGCAAGGATCAAGGTCTGTCTCTTTGTAAAAGAGGCCTAGTTCAAGGCCTAGTTTAGCGTGGAAGACAAGATTGGTGGTTGACATTCCAAAGGAGTTATAAGAGAGGTTGAGATATGTGGAAGAAGGCCTAAATGGGTGCTTAAATTGATGATTGGTTTCAAAGTTTGTTTGGAGAATTTGAAAGATATTTCAAGAAAGGTAGGCTTGATGACCTACTTGGAAGACTAGGTGGAAATTTGAAACTAAGCCTAGAATTGAGTTTTTGAGTGGAAAGTGGGTTGGAATCCCTTTGAATGGTGAATGTCAGTTTCTAGTCACCCTTTCATTACATCAAGTGGTATCAGATCGTAGCTAGTAGATCCCTGAAGGTGATTGGTTGAATATTGAATAAAAGGACAGTTCGAAGTTGGAAAGACAAGTCAACATGGAAAAGGAAATCAGAGAAGCAACACAAAGAAATGCACTTTTCAAGACCACCTGCAAGTGTCAAGGTAAGGTATGTACTATGATGGTAGATTCAGGTAGCCTAGATAACTTGGTCTCTCGAGAAATGGTCAATAAGTTGCAATTAGAAGGGATTCCTCATGAATCACCTTATTTTGTTTATTGCTTAAATGGTGAGCATACTTTGTTGGTCAAGGAAAAAACTTGGGTCGAGTTTCATATAGGTGCATATAAAGATAAAATTTTGTGTGATGTTGTACCTATGAGTATATGTCATTTATTATTGGGAATGCCATGGATATATGAAAGGTTTTCTCTATATGATGGAAGGTGTAATAGCTACAAGATTAGTAAGGATGGAGATACTTTTAATTTGACTCCTTTAGTGGAAGAGGATAGGAGACAATGCGGGGAAGAAAGAATAATAATGCAAGGTAGAAGAGAGTCTATGAGGCATGAGGAAAGAAATTACAGTGAAAGTGTAGCCATTACAAAGAAGAAGAATGTTGGAGCAGACAGTATTGACAAAGATGCAATGTTAAAGAGAAAAGTAGGTGGTGAGTTAGTGATGAGGTCTGAAAATGAAAAGACCAAGAAAGAATCCTTTATGAAGAATCGAGACAAGTCAGGAAAGCATGCTAGGAACAAAGGAGAGATGGAGTTTTGTCAAGGAAAAGCCAAAGAGGTGGTAGGACAGTCAAGCATTGTCATAACAGGGATGTGCAAGTCTGATGAGAAAGTGATGAGAATGAGGGATAAGATGGATGCAAAGGAGTTGCCTAAGGAAAGGAAAGAATGGCCTAGCAAGGTCATTGTGGAAGAGCTATAGTGTCCACTGAAAGGACAAGGAGGTGGAAGGCAGCAGGAGCCTGATAATAAAGAAATTTAAGTGCAACAAATGTTTGATGGTAAAAGGGATAGAAGACCTAATGGCAAAGAGGTCTTAGATGTAAAGATATTGAAGGTTGAGATGATGAGTAAAGATAAAGTGAATGAAAATACTATGGAAAGCCATGTAGGGCTTGTAAAGAGTGAAGAGATGAAGGTGGGGATAGTATTGTGTCCCTTGAAGATGGATAAAAACAAGGAGTAGCAAAGAATTGCAAAAATAGAGGTATTTAAGTTAGAAAGAATAGAGATCATGAAGGAAAAAAAATTGATGCAAGTTATGAAGGTGAAAGTTGCAAAGAGACAAGAAAAAAGGCCAGTGAAATAATGTATGATAGTTGAGGATAAATTCAAGCACATAGAGAGTGTGATAAGAGAATTTTATTTTCCATTGAAGGGACAAGTAGTCAATGAATCTGAGAGTACAGTGATGATAAAGAGAGAGATTTCAGTGAAGGACAAGAAGTTAGAAAATATAGTGAGCCAAAGACAGTGGCAAGGGTTAGTGAAAGAATATGTATTGGTTGAAGAAAATGAGGAAGTTGCACTCACCATGAAAGGTGAAGAAGAGAAATAAAATTGTGTGCAAAGGGTCTCAATGATGGAACAGACTAATGATGAGATGTTGACAGAGATTGGCCAAGAGAAGGATGAGAAGACATTGTTAGCAAAGCCTCCAAGTGAAGTGGAGAAGAGTGAAGTTGTTGTGGTTAGGACAAAGGGTTGTCCTTGGTTGACAAAATTAGTTGTGGGGAAATTGTATTCTACCATGAGAGTGGTTCCAAGCATAGAGAACCTGAAAAGAGTTGTGAGGAGAAAGGGTAAGAGGCAGAGAATGAAGGGAGTCTTTTGCTACTTCCTTGTTTTGGTGATTATGTTAATGGGAGTCAAGCCAAGAGTCAAGCTGAAAGTGTTTTGTAGAAAAATGGCCCCTTGTCATTTTCATGGCCTTTTAGATCTTGTTTCATGGTGTTGGAACTATGTTGCTCTGATTTTATGTTGTGACATGGCTTGAACATGCTTATTTAGGTACTAAAACTCAAAGAATGATGTCTTGTGAAGGTGTTGTGAAGTGTTGTAATGCATTTCTATATTCTTCTTGACTCTATTAATTACAATTCACCTAAATATCACCTTTTTATTCATCAATAAGTCCTATTTTGAAGTGTTGTAAAATCTTGTAACAAGATTTAACACTTTTCTAGGCACATCTTCACTATTTATCCCTTTTTCATGCTTTATTTGGCCCCTTTATGCTCTCATATGCTTAATTAAGTGTATTTTTGAGTATTATCCCAACAAACAATATTAAATACAACATATTTCTCGACACACATTTTCAGGTCCTAGATGGGACCCATTCGCCATGGGTGGCGAATGAGTTCCCCTTGGCCCCAAATTCAAAATATTTTAAATTTCCTTTTGGTATTTTATTCAAAAACACTTGATGTCGGCCTATGATGAGGTATGAATGGGTAACTAAGGCACAATTGTGTATAAATAAGTGATTTTCACCTCATTTCAACCCACATTCATCAAGTTAACTTATCCCCCTAATCACTCAAGCATTCAAGCATTTTACAACATCTTTTCAAGCACTATTCAAGTACTTTGAAGCAGCCATTGACATTACTTCAGATTTGCATCATCAAGGGTTTGGTAAGTTGATAGCAATTACATGTTTTTAGTTTATCTTTCCTTTGCATTTCATTATTTTATTAAAGGTTTGATTACTAAAAGTGGGGTTTGACCAAGGAAAACCCCTATTCAGTAACCATAAACCATTTTTCCCCTACTGCATGTTTGTTTGTAGACCTAGGTATGCATATTTGACAAGCTTTTTGGTGTTGAATATTTTTTTACAAGTCAACTAGGTGCTTCAAGTCAACTTAAGTCTATTTCAAGCTCGAAGAAGGTTTTTTGTTTGTTTGCTGCAAAACTGACTTTGGCAACCCAACAAATAGTGATTTCCAGATCTGGGGTTGCAGACTTTGTCTCCTGATTGTTTAGAAATCTGGGAGAGGACTGATTCACCACCAGTGGTGAATGAATCCCACCTTAGGATTGAAAATCCTAATTTTTTTAGATTCTAGATCCCAACAGATAGAAACTTGCTTCTGACACTTTTTCACCAATAGGTGGACTGATTCGCCATCCTCGAAAAATGAGTCCCATTGTGAAAAACTAGTAATTTCAACCAACATCCACAATACTCCAGATTCATCCCTTTTCTTTCTGTTCTACATATTTTCTTCATTTAGTTCATTTTTGCATTACACAATGTCTTTTCAAACATAGCTTTAATTTCACTTTTGCATTTTTTTCATTCATTTAGATTAGTCAATTTCATATATTTAACTTCATTTAGGTTAGACAACATCACACATAACATTATTTGAATGAACCATTAGCATTTTTGGTTCCTATCTCTCTCCTTTTAGGTGAAAAACCTTAGAAGTGAAAGAGTTGTCCATAAGAGCCAAAAATCAATAATTCAGAAAGGTGAAGGAAAAAGTGTGGATTATTTTTCATAAAATGAATTTCAAGAATAGAGTAAGAGCATATGGATGAAATTGGTAAAGACAAACCAAAGAATAGAGATGCATATTCAAGATGACAAAGCAAGAAGAGGACTATTTTGTAGGGACAAATCCAAGCCAAAGGTAAAAATGAAAAATGAGATGGAGTAGTTCAAGAATAAAAAGGAGCATAAAAGAATTAAATATCAAGAGTTGTTGTAGGTTCAAAGGATGAAGGCTTCCAAGGGACTTGGAAGAAATCTTATGGTCTGCTGAATGGTGCAGAGCACCTTGTTCTTCCATTTCATGAATTTGAGTCTAGATAGGTGATTTAGTCATGAGAATGTTAAATAAGGCCATGATAAGCCATTTTTGGTAATTTTTTATTGTCTTTTGAGTCTTGGTAGGCTCATATTTTAAAAGTTGCTAAGTTTGCAAAAAAAATTCATGAAAAATGTACTAAAGTTGCAAAAAAGTGTAATTGTTAGAAGGCCAATGGTCATTGGATTAAAAAGGTTGTTATAGGAAGTTGAAATAATTAGTTAGTTGTGGAAATTGTTTAAATAGTTAAAGCTCATCAATGTAATGAGTGGTTGAAGGGTTTTAAGAAAGAACTCAATAAAAATCACTATTTTCAATCAATTTTCTGTCTAATCCATTGTTTCCATCCACTATACGGTCTGTACAGTCGGTTCTTGTATCAATTCTAAGTAGGATTATTTGGAGGCATGTTCTAACTCCATTTTAGGATTGGTTTGAGTGCATTTAATTGAACTAAAAGCATCTAGTGTGCAATTTGGTTAAACCGGTCAGAAACCAGGGCTATAAGGGTTTGAAGGCCAAAATGAATTGAAAAGGCCATTCCTCCTTTTGTACCTATTGTAACTCACAGGAATGGGCCTATATATACTAGCTTTACATGTATGAATAAACATTTTGTGGTGATAAAGAGAATTGAAGGGCCCAGTAACGCTACCCCTATTGTAAACTCAAAATTTTAAGCCTTTTGAGCAAGGCTAGAGATGATGTATTGAAGAGAGGGATTGAGGATTGGTGAGAAACCTATGAAACTAGTATGGGTGAGGGTATTTTGATGTGTTTATAAGGTAGGAAAAGTATGGAAAGGTCATTTTTGTGATAGGGTATGAAACCCTAGTTGAAAAAGGGTGAAAACAAGTGAATTGGAGTGGTTTAAAGAAGGAAGTGTCATAAAATATTGAGGGCAGGATACTTGGAGGATGGAATAAGCTTGTACAAGTAGATTAAGGCCTATTGCAAGTGATTTTTAGGTTGTTTGAAGTCTAGGCATGTTATTTTCAATAAGCCCTAGCCAAATGTGAAGAAAGAGAGGGTTTTGTGGAAATAGCTCTTAGTGAGTGAGTTTGGACCTAAAAGTTGGAGAATCTAGTGTTTTATAGGTTGTTTGTTGACTATCAAGTGAATTCTTAGGTTGGTTGCAAGGATTAAGGTCTTTCTCTTTGTAAAAGAGGCCTCATTCAAGGCCTAGTTTAGCATGGAAGACAATATTAGTGATTAATGTTCCAAAGGAGTTATAAGATAGGTTGAGATATGTGGAACAAGGCCTAAATGGGTGCTTAAATTGATGATTGGTTGCAAATTTTGTTTGGATAATTTGGAAGATATGTCAAGAAAGGTAGGTTGTTGGATGTTGTGTATATTGTTGTTGATATGTGGTTGTCATTGATGTCAACACTATTAGCATTTGGTGTATTAAATATTGTATATGTTGAGGGTATTGAGAAAATTGTAAAAGAGAGTATTCATGGTTCCTAGTGGAACTATGCGGGTCAAGAAGGCGTTGTGTTATGTACATTGAAGTTTTGATGATGTGGATTAAACAGTTTAATGTTGAATTTTTCTAGATCATCTACCGAAAGTTTCAGAGGTAAGCGTGAATTTTTGAGTATGTTGTGCTCTGACAGTGTGTTGCTAGTCCTTGTCAGTGTTCCTAAATGATGTTTTTTGTAATTATTGTTTTCTTAGTTGTTCAAGACACTTCTCTGTTGTTTCTTGGTGTTCTATGGTTCCTCTAGTTCATTCTCTATCTTTTTGGCTTGTCCACATTATTCAGAGAGTTCGTGGTTGAAGATCTTATCTTGCAAATGCTCATTTTTTTTTGTTCCTGTTCAACATGTTGATAGTATGTTGTGGATCTTCGAGGTGAATTTAATTAAAGTCTTCTCGTATTGGAGATATTAATTTGTGTCTCCACTATGTTGTGGCTAACCTTGGTGGATACGCATTAAAATTTTATTTGTAAATTTGGGCCGACATTACAAATATATTTTATTTTCTTTGGCCGAGGAAGTGGTGATGAAATTTCATGTAGCGGATATATAAGGGTGACTATTTCATTGTTGGAGATGATGCTTCGTGTGCTCCTATGTGTGTATGTGTGAATATCATTCGATATCTGAGTAGAGTGTGAAGAAGTGTTGAGCTTAATTGGAACTGTAATCAAGCTTCTGAAGAAGCTATTTTCTCATTTCAAAAATCTTGGATGGTTTTAATCCAAACCCTATTGTTGGACAGTGAGTCCTCTTTTGTAATTGAGCAGTGAGCTCTGGGCAGTGTGCCCGAATGCATGTGCATTCCCCTTATTATTTATGCTTATACTTCTAGCAGAGTATAATCTTGTGGACTAACATCCACCGTGGTTTTTCCCCAATAGGGTTTCCACACAAAAAAATATTTGTGTTCTTTGTCTCTCTGATGTGTTGATTGTTTATGGTTATTGCTTATTCATTAGATCTGAGATTAAGTTAAGATTAAGAAGAATAGTTTTAGTTTTTGATACAACTGATTCACCCCCCTTCTCAGTTGTGTGTCCTTGTTTTTCCAACAATTGGTATCAAAGCAGGTTCCTTTGAAGAAAGTCTAATAGCTTGAGGTGATCTGAGATGGAAACAACATTCAAGGGCAGTCATAGATTTGATGGTTCTAACTATTCACTATGGAAAGTTAGAATGCAATATCACTTAATGTGTATTGGTGATGCTATCTAGAAGATTACTAAAAATTAATATGTCATTCCTTAGAATGGTCCCTCTACTGCTGATGAGATCAAAGATGTTGAAAGCAATATCAGGGCTATTCAATCTTTGGTGAGTGCCTTGACAAATTTGGAGATGGAAAATGTGGTAGGTCTGAATACAACTCATGAAATTTTGATGAAACTGGAAACTTTGTATGAAGGAGATGCACAAGTGAAGATGGCTAAGCTACAAAGCTTGAAAGGAAAGTATGAGAATCTAAAGATGGGTGAAGGTGAAAATATCACTTCTTTTATGCAAAGAGTAAATGAGATAGTGATGGGTATTACATGTGTCAGTAGTTCTATGGATGAGGATGAAATTGTGGCTAAAGTACTCAGATCCTTGCATCCCTTCTACAAAATGAAGGTTCATGCTATTGAAGAGTTCAGATCAGTAAACAAGTTGACAAGAGATACGCTGATTGGGAAACTTGTTGCTTTTGAGATAAGTGCATTTGGTGAATCCACACCAAAGACTAAATCTGCATTTAAGGCTACTGTGTTCAAAAGTAAAAAACAAAGATATAGTCTGGGAGAGAGTTCTAGGAAGGTATCGAAGTATGATGAAGAACTGAAACAACTCGAAGATAAAGAAAGAGAAGTAGAAGAATTGGAAGCGTGAATGGAAATTTTGGTAAGACCCCTTATGAGTTATGGTTTGGTCATAAACCTACTATTAAGTATTTCAAGATCTTTGCAAGTAGGTTTTATATCAAGAGAGATGATGATATAGGAAAATTTGATGCTACAAGGGATGAAGGGATTTTCCTAGGTTACTCTACTAAGAGCAAGGCATACCGGTGCTATAATAAAAGACTGAGAAAGATGGTTGAAAGTGAAAATGTCAGAGTTGATGAGGACTCTATCAAGTTATCTAGACAATGCAGTTATGATTTAGATGAAGACATTACAAGCCAAGGGAATAACACTCAAACATCGAATCTACTTCAAATTATTCCATATGTTTCGGTGAAGCCACCACAATTTGTTCTGGTAAATCAAGTTAGTTAGGAAGCTCAAACAAGTGCAGAGGCATAGAAGAGTCAAAGTGTAGAAGAAAGATCTAAAGAATCAGAAGTCCAAGTATGTCCTAAAACTCCAAGGTATGTAAAGTTGAATCATTCTAAAAGTCAAATCATTGGAGATAAAGAGTAAAGGAGTACAAACTAGAAGAAAAGTTGCAGAAGAATTTTGTCTGATATCTAATATTGAACCTAAGAGTGTGATTGAAAACTCAAGATGAACATTGGTTGGAAGCTATGAAGGAAGAGCTGACACAAATTGAAAAGAATGACACATGGCTGATGGTTCCTAGGCCTAAAGACAAAAATGTGATTGGTACCAAATGGGTATTCATAAACAATTTTAATGAAGAAGGTGAAGTGGTCTGGAATAAAGGAAGACTGGTATGTAAAGGCTATTCTCAAATGGAAGGTATTGATTTTGAAGAAACCTTTGCCCCTATAGCTAGAATTGAAGCTGTGAGATTATTTTTTGCTTATGCTGCACATAAGAATTATAAAGTCTATCAAATGGATGTGAAGTCTACATTTCTAAATGGAGAACTAGAAGAAGAAGTGTACATTGAATAGTTGGATGGATTCCAATGAACAGACAAGGGAAATATGGTTTGCAAATTGAAGGAAGCTCTGTATGGACTTAAGCAAGCCCCCAGAGCATGGTACGCCAAATTGGAAAAATATTTACTAAAGCTTGGATTCACTAAAGGTACTGTTGATAGCAACTTATACTTCAAGTTAGATCATGATAAGGAATTGATTATAGAAGTTTTTGTTGATGATATCATTTTTGGAGGAGATAATAATCTATGTATGAAGTTTGCTAATGAAATGAAGAGTGAATTTGAGATGAGCATGATTGGTTAAATGAAGTTCTTTCTAGGATTAAAAGTTACACAATTGGACCAGGGGATTTTCATATCTCAGTCCAAATATGTGAAAGAGCTACTGAAGAAGTTTGGAATGGATGACTCCACACCTGTTGGTACTCCCATGGTAACTAGATGTAAGCTATCATAGAATGATGATTCTCCAAAGGCTAATCAAACTTGGTACAGATCAATGATTGGTGGATTGCTCTACTTGACACGGACTAGACCAGACATTATGAATTTTGTATGTATGGTTGCTAGATTTCAAGTTGATCCAAAGGAATCACATGTGACTGTTGTCAAAAGAATTTTCAGATATCTTAAAGGAACAACTGACTTTGGACTTTGGTATCCAAAGGATGATGATCTCACTTTTTGTGCATACACTTATGCGGATTGGGCTGGTGATGTAGATGATAGGAAAAGTACTAGTGGTGGTGCTTTTTTCCTAGGGAAGAAGCTGATATCTTCATTGAGAAAAAAGTAGAATTCAATTTCTCTATCCACTGCTGAAGCATAATACATTGATGCTGAAAATATTTGTACTCAAGTGATATGGATGAAACAGATACTGAGAGATATCAGAGTGATATATGAAGAGCATATTTCCATATACTATGACAATTCAAGTGCAATAAACATCTCAAGGAATCCAGTACTACACTGTAAGACTAAACATATTTCAATTAACTTTAATTTCTTGAAGGGGAAAGTGAATGAGAAAGAAGTTAGAATGGAATATGTGCCTACCAAAGAACAGATTGCAGATATATTTCCTAAGCCTTTGTTGAAGGATAATTTTGAGTATCTCAAAGGGATGCTAGGGGTAATCACCTCTCCTAATAAGAACTAAGATGCATTGATTTGCATCAATCTGAGAGCTCCATTGCTATATTTTGATCTAGATTGATGTTTTGTGGCTGCTACTTAGGGGGAGTAGTCAGATGTGTGGATATGTGGTTCAGAGTGTGTGTTTGGAAAGGTCATGGTTACTGTTATCACCCAGAAATGCACCCTAAGAAAAGTTATGAAAACTGAGCTTTATGGAGAAACATGGGATCATTTCAAGGCTGTGGGTCACCTGAAGTTGAAATGAACCTCCGGAGAAGGTCGGCTTCCTTGTTGGGTCATCACCTAAAACTACTAATTTTGAAAGGAAAAGGGAGAAGGAGAATGCATAAAAATGAAAATCAAATCCTATGGTGATGCAACAAACTGACAGGAACAATGAGATACTTTGATTACACTTGAACAATGATGATGAACATTATATTACACATCAAATCTGTATAAGCAATGCATTAATATGTCACAACAGGTTTGATTCACACACTTTTTCTAGAGAGGAAAATCATTTTTACAGACTAGAATCCATATGTGATTGTGTAAACACAACTTGTGATTTGTATAATGATGCTTTTGCAAAGGAAGGCATGAAAACACAAGATAAAGTCATGAAGGAATAAAATAAATTCACAAAATAACTTGATTATGAACCTGAAATGCACAACACTTTGCAAGAACAAGATGGAAATCCGAACATCAATAGTCACCAAGGAAAACTTTATATATCATGCTCCAAAATGAGTTACAGAATTTTTCTAATTTGAGAGAGGACTATAGAAGTCACAGAATTTCAAAAAGAATAAGGAGAACTCCCTTACAAAGAGGCAAAAAAGCCTTATATACAAAAATGTGTCAGCCCCTCTAGGCTTACAAAAATATTAGTCTCTGAAAAAATCTCCTCCTAGATCTTTTCAATGAAGTTAATTTTACGTCCCTGCTATCCATGTCGGTGTGAAAGATCATCCCAGGAATGGCCTTGATCTTTTGGGATGCATTTAATGTGCCAACCTCTGGCCCCATGTTCACTTCGAACCTTTCTAAAGAGTTGTCTCAAACCCCATGGAGCACTATCATTAATGTCTATCTTCCCCTAGATCCTTAGCGATCTGAGTTGTCACCGTGACTCATGGCTCTTCTGCTTCCTGATGACACCTCCTGGATATCGAACTAATTCATCACTTGATCCTTAGAGAAGGTCCACGTTGCTCATTCTGTTGATCCTTCCCTCATTGGTCAAACTACCATGGCTCTCCTATAGCTCATTCTGATTGGTCGAACCAATGCCATATGAGATCGCCAGATGGTCAAAGGTCATTCAAACTAGATCACATGTCGGTGAGACACTAATCATGTCTCCCCGATGCAATTAGACCTTGTAGCAGCATTCGAAAAGACACACGATGGTCAGAAAGAGCTCATATCGAGCTTCAAAAGTCATACTGATATCCTTTTTTCATTGGTGGGTCCATCGCTATCAAAAGGACCAACATCAGTTGGGGAGACATCATAGTGAGCCACCTTGACTTCATTTTGTATTAGCAAGACCCTATCGGGTCGGCAGGACATCACGGCGAGGCTCAGAATCCTTTGGCGAGCTCATTCTTTATGTCGGAGAGACCTCCATTAGTTGGGAAAACCTTGTGGCGATATCACTCCATTCTCCCTGGGCTTATTTCCTTTTGGTGAGACCTCTTCGGTTTGGGGAGACCTTACCCCGAACTCACCCCCTGTCACTGAGAAATCGTTGGGTCGGTTAGACCTTTCATCGAAGACTCCCTCTTTCACAGGGACATTTCGGAGTTTCCTAGACATTGCGCCAAATGTATTCATTCTCCCTGAAGGCACATCCTATCGGTGAGACATATCCTAATCACCGAGACCTCATGGTGATGAAATCTTGCTTTGTTGATGTCGCTTATTTCAGCAAGAGTTTACTTTGTCGGTGGGACTTTACATCGAAGCCCCCCATACCATCGCCAAGACATTGACCTGTCGGCTAGACCTTTCACCGGGCTCCTTTGTCTTTCGGCGAGCTCGAAACATTTCAGGGAGACCTCCTTCGTTTGCCGAGACCTTACACCGAGGGGCATTCCGCTTCGGCGAGACATCAGGGTCGCCAAGATATCACAGCAAGCTCCACCTCTTCATTTCAGAAAGACACTGGCAGGTCGGAAAGACCTCTCACCAAAGCCCCCATTATTATACCATTGTGCCCTCAGTCGGCAAGACCACCCATGTGTTGGCGAGATATCTTGGCGATGCCAAAACCTTTCAACCAGACTGCGATTAATCAGTGAGACCTCTCAGCGAAGTCACAATCATTTGGCAGGCTCAAACCATTTCGGGGAAACTTCATACTGTTGGCCAAACCCTTTGCCGAAGATCATTCCATCTCGCCCAAACTTGTGCTTGGTCGTCGAGACATCACTGCGAACACAAACATCTCCCCAATGCCAACCTTGTGAGCTACCTTCAGTGAGACATCCCACACAGAGAGACACATAAAGAGTCATGGCGACCCGAATGCCTTGTTGACTGGCATACTCAGCCCAAATGGAACGCACTGCTAGTCAGCAAGATAATGAGAGGGTCTTTCTGACTATCTTCTCAAATAAATTTTATGCCAGAACAGATCAAGGAATGCTTTCTAATGGACCTCCCTGTGAAATAGCATTCGATGTGTGATATAACCCCTGATGCAAATGTCCCATTTGGCCTTCTTGAACATCTGAAACACAATTTGTCCTGCCCAATTGAGCCCATAGGTGAAAATTAGGCAACATTTCTGGCAACCTCAGCTAGATGTTTGCTTGCTAAACATGAGAACCAGTAGCCTAGGACTATCCATTGGGCATGGATTCATTTAGTAAAATTGAGGAACGGACCAAGAGCAGCTTTGTACATGGCTACAACTCGCTTGAGATTCATAGAACACAACAGAAACCTATTGAAAATAGGGAAAAATTGAAATAAAACTATTTACTATGTTGGGACAACACTTAGGGAATGAAAACTGCATCTAAACCTACCCTACACTAACCAGGATAAAATTGGTCAAATAAAACCATTTACAGGATGACTAAAATAGCTGCCCTTTCTTCTCAATATGCAGTGATTGGCATGCTTAAGGACAACTGAGTAAAAGCAAAAAATAGAAAAAAGATTACCAAGGCGATGCACTGCCTCTTGAAAGAGGTGAATGAGTTCACTTACCTCACTAGATAGACCATATATATTGTCAACCAAAGGAGAACAAGTGAGCTGAACATACTCTTGTTTGGCTGTCAGTGCATCTTGGATATCTTCTTTTGTTGTACCTTCATGTGTAGGTACAGGGTTGGTCCTTGGTGTTGCATTGGACTCCATCTGGGCTAAGTACCTGATTGGACATCCTCTAGTAAGGGAGAAGCTTGAACTTCCTTGGTTGATCTCTTGCTCATGAACTACCATTTTATCACCTTGAGGGCTGGAAAGATCTAATCTTTGTGACTGAATTGGTGAAAAAATAGAAACCTCCTCAGTATGTTCATGCTTTCCCAAATGAACGCTCATTTCTTCAACAAAGAACAATGAGATGGATTCCTCCGACACACTTTCATCAATTCATCAACTTATGGTTCCTTTATACTCTAGAAAGGAAGCTGCTCATAGTTCTTATTATCGACACTAAAAAATTTACATTCCAATTCAGGCTTGTTTTCCTCAATAAAGGGAGGAAACAATTCTAGTGGTGATGAAATCTCAAGTTCTTCTGCATAATAGAATGGAAACTCCTCTAACCAGATATAGCCTTGTAAATCAAGGTCATTAGGCTTCTCTTACTGTTTCAGCATTTGTTCAAGGTTGGTGATGTTATCATCATGACTATCAGTATTTTCTAACTCATTGCCATCCAATGTTGAACAAAACTGTTCAATAATACATGTGGAAAACTCTTCAAAAAGCTTGACATTGGCTCCCTCATCCAGAACACACTCAAAAACATCAAAAATCTCACCTTGGAGGATAGAATCAGGTTCAATTTTAGGATTTTCTTCATTGTCTTCCTTCTGTTCAATCATTTGTTGTTGTTGCTTTCTATATCCCTCCATAGCTAGATGTAACAGATTCAGAATTCTAGTCTCCTCCATGGTGAATGAACTAACTTCATCACTGGGTTGCTCTTCTTCTACAACAACTCTCTTTTCTTTAGAACTCCCCTCAAGCTACCCCTTTTGAAACTCCTCCACCTGCTGTTCTAATCGATCATGTTCATTCACCTCCTGCTACAAGTCTATTTTGAAAATAGTATTAGGACGTGCATGCATAAGTTGGCCATCTTGAATAAGAACAGGTGACTGTTCATGAAGATTCATAGCTTGAAATGCTACATGTACTTGACTTTGCAATAGAAGAGGATCCCTGAAACCTGGAATGGGAGCCTCTTGAACTAGATTTTTCATCTTGAAATCAAGATGCTTGGTCCAAGAAGGCCGCCAAGGTTGTTCAGTAATTTGATTACTTGGTTCAGGCTCTTGATATGACTAAATATGAGAGTTCATGGGCTCTTGTAGGGACTGAGCTATTGAAATAGAGGGAACTTGAGGAACCTCTTAAATTTCTTGAAGGAAAATAGGTGCTTCATGTGGCTCTTCATGAACAGGCTAATGTGGAATATAAGGAGCTACTTGGACCTCACGCCTCTGTGTTTGAGCAAGCAAAAGCTTCATTTTCTCCTCTTTAGCTGCAACTTGTCTAGCCAACAATTCCTTCTCATATATCTGTGCTTCCAACTCCTGCTGACGAATGTGCACTCGAAAAGCAATCTCCTCTTGCTGCATATTATACTCATTTTCCCTTTCTATGTCTAACATGCGCCTTTGAAACTACAGCAACATCTCCTTGATGCTACCCAACTTGGTATTCACATTGTTAGAATTTTGAGACTGACTCGGGAGGCTACAAGGCTAGCTCAAAGTGGAATTAATATGTTGAGAGGGGAATTGAGTAGGGGTGGGAGGGTGGAAAGCATGATAAAGCTACTGGTAGTCTACTATTACAAGGACATTTGGTACAAGACCAGCAAGCTACTCTGTGTGAGATGGTTGGTAAAAGGGAACCCATGCATGGTTTTCATGAAATGGTGGGTAATATGACATATTTCCATAAAATGCAGACATATTTGTTCATTCAAGAGACTGGAAATTCCTTGGAGTTTCTGGTAAAGCAAGAAACCATATTTGACTTTTTCATAATAGCATTTTGTCTGCTTGAAACCATTTAATATCTTTCTGGAGTCGCCAGGTGTGTTAAAAAAATTTCCTCCAAAATGCTAAAATTGCAGCTATACACACCAAACAGCAATGATCAAATGCATAAACATTAACTGAGAAGCAGTTCATAGTCCCACCGGGCGTGCCAAAACTATTATCACCCAGAAATGCACCCTAAGCAAAGTTATGAAAACTGGGCTTTCTAGAGAAACATGGGATCATTTCAAGGCTATGGGTCACTTGAAGTTGAAATGAACCTCCAGAGAAGGTTGTATTCCTTGTTGGGTCATCACCTAAAACTACTGATTTTGAAAGGAAAAGGGAGAAGGAGAATGCATAAAAATGAAAATTAAATCCTATGGTGATGCACCAAACTGACAGGAACAACGAGATAATTTGATTACACTTGAATACTGATGATGAACATTATATTACATATCAAATCTGTATAAGCAATGCATTAATATGTCACAACAAGTTTGATTCACACACTTTTTCCAAAGAGGAAAATATTTTTTATAGACTAGAATCCATATGTGATTGTGTAAACATAACTTGTGATTTGTATAATGATGCTTTTGCAAAGGAAGGCATGAAAACACAAGATAAAGTCATGAAGGAATAAAATAAATTCACAAAATAGCTTGATTATGAACCTAAAATGCACAACACTTTGCAAGAATAAGATGGAAATCTGAACATCAATAGTCACCAAGGCAAACTTTATATATCATGCTCCAAAATGAGTTACAAAATTTTGCTAATCTGAGAGAGGACTGTAGAAGTCATAGAATTTTGAAAAGCATAAGGAGAACTCCCTTACAAAGAGGCAAAAAAGCCTTATATAAAAAAATGTATCGACCCCTCTGGGCTTACAAAAATATCAGTCTCTGAAAAAATCTCCCCCTAGATCTTTTCAATGAAGTTAATTTCGCGTCCCTACTATCCATTTCGGTGTGAAAGATCGTCCTAGGAATGGCCTCCTTGATCTTTTGGGATGCATTTAATGTGCCAACCTCTAGCCCCATGTTCACTTCAAACCTTTCTGAAGAGCTGTCTTGAACCCCCTGGAGCACTATCATTAATGTCTATCTGCCCCAAGATCCTTAGCGATCTGAGTTGTCACCGTGACTCACGACTCTTCTGCTTCCTGATGACACCTCCTGGATATCAAATTGATTCATCACTTGATCCTCATAGCAGGTCCACATTGCTCATTCTATTGATCCTTCACTCATCGGTCAAATTGCCATGGCTCTCCTATAGCTCATTTTGATTGGTCGAACTGATGCCATATGAGATCGCCAAATGGTCAAAGGTCATTCAAACTGGATCACATGTCGGTGAGACACTAATCGTGTCTCCCCGATGTAATTAGACCTTGCAGCAACATTCAACAAGACACACGATGGTTGGAAAGAGCTCATATCAAGCTTCAAAAGTCATACCGATATCCTTTTTTCATTGGTGGGTCCATCGCTATCAACAGGACCAACATCAATAGGGGAGACATCACAGTGAGCCACCCTAAGTTCATTTTGTATCGGAAAGACCCTATCGGGTCGGTAGGATGTCATGGCGAGGCTCAAAAACCTTTGGCAAGCTCATTCTTTATGTCGGGGAGACCTTCGTCAGTCAGGAAGACCTTGTGGCAATATCACTCCATTCTCCCTGGGCTTATTTCCTTTTGGTGAGACCTCTTCATTTTGGGGAGACCTTACCACGAACTCACCCCCTGTCGCCGATACATCACTGGGTCGGCAAGACCTTTCATCGAAGACTCAATCTTTTGTCGGGACATTTCAGAGTCGCCCAGACATTGCACCAAATGCATTCATTCTCCCCAAAGGCACATCTTATCGGTGAGACATCTCCTAATCGCCGAGACCTCATGGCGATGAAATCTTGCTTTGCCAATGTCGCTTATTTCGGCAAGAGTTTACCTTGTCGATGGTACTTTACAGGGAATCCCCCCATACCATCACCGAGACCTTGGCCTATCGGCCAGACCTTTCACCGGGCTCCTTTGTCTTTTAGTGAGCTCGAAACATTTCGGGGAGACCTCCTTCATTCGTCGAGACCTTACACTGAGGGCATTCCGCTTCAATGAGATATCACAGCGAGCTCCACATCTTCGTTTCAGCAAGACACTGGCAAGTTGGGAAGACCTTTCACTAAATCCCCCATTATTATACCGTTGTTCCCTTGATCCACAAGACCACCCATGTGTCGGCGAGATATCTTGGTGATGCCAAAACCTTTCAGCTAGATTGTGATTAATCGGCAAGACCTCTCAGTGAAGTCACAATCATTTGGCAGGCTCAGACCATTTCGGGGAAACTTCGTCTTGTTGGCCAGACCCTTTGCCGAAGATCATTCCATCTTGCTGAGACTTGTGCTTGGTCACTGAGACATCACTGTGAACACAAACATCTCCCCAACGCCAACCTTGTGAGCTACCTTCGGTGAGATGTCCCACGCAGAGAGACACATAAAGAGTCATGGCAACTCGAATTCCCTGGTGACTGGTGCACTCAACCCAAATGGAACGCACTACTAGTCGGCAAGACAAGTAGAGGGTCTTGTCGACTTTCTTCTCAAATGGATTTTGTGCCAGAACAGATCGAGGAATGCTTTCCAATAGACCTCCCTGTGAAATAGCATCTGATGTGTGATATAACCCCTGATGCAAATGTCCCATTTGGCCTTCTTGAACATCTGAAACACAATTTTTCCCACCAGATTGAACCCATAGGTGAAAATTAGGCAACAGTTACCTTTTCCATTGATGTCAAAGGGGGAGAAGTGCACTGTGAAAAATTCTTGTGAAGAGAAGTTCAGTTGAGAGGAGAAGTACAGAAGAAGTCAGTGTATTGGGTTGATGGTATTCCTTTTCACATATTGTGTTGCCATCAATGAAAAAGTGGGAGATTGTTGGATGTTTTGGATATTGTTGCTGATATGTGGTTGTCATTGATGTCAACACTATTAGCATTTGGTGTATTGAAGATTGTATATGTCGAGGGTATTGAGAAAATTGTAAGAGAAAGTATTCCTAGTTCCCAGTGGAACTGTGCAAGTCAAGAAGGCATTGTGTTTTCTACATTGAAGTTTTGATGATGTGGATTAAATGGTTTAATGTTGAATGTTTCTAGATCATCTACCTGAAGTTTCAGAGGTCCACGTGAAGTTTTGAGTATGTTATGGTTTGATAGTCTGTTGTTGGTCCCTGTCAGTGTTCTTGAATTAAGTTTGTGTAATTCTTATTTTCTCAGTTGTTGCGGATGCTTCTATGTTGTTTCTTTGTGTTCTATGGTGTCTCTAGTTCATTCTCTATCTTTGTGGTGTGTTCACATTATTCAGAGAGTTCGTGGTTGAAGATCTTATCTTGTGCATGTTCGGTTTTTCTTGTTCTTGGTCATACATGTTGTTGATAGCGTGTTGTGGATCTTTGAGGTGAATTTAATTAAAGTCTTCTCACATTGGAGATATTAATTTCGGTCTCCACTATGTTGTGGCCGACCTTGGTGGATACGCATTACAATTTTATTTGTAAATTTGGGCCGACATTACAAATATATTTTATTTTCTTTGGCTGACAAAGTGGTGATGAAATTTCGTGTAGCGGATATATAAGGGAATCTATTTCATTATTGGAGATGATGTTTCATGTGCTCCTATGTGTGTATGTGTGAATATCATTTGATTTCTAAGCAGAGTGTGAAGAAGAATGTGTGAAGTGTGAAGAAGTGTTGAGCTTAATTGGAACTGTAATCAGGCTTGTGAAGAAGCTATTTTCTTAGTTCACAAATCTTGGATGGTTTTAATCCAAACCCTATTGTTGGATAGTGAGTCCTCTTTTGTAATTGAGCAGTGAGCTCTAGGAAGTGTGTCTGAATGCATGTGCATTCCCCTTATTATTTCTTCTTATACTTCTCGCAGAGTATAATCTTGTGGACTAACATCCACCGTGGTTTTTCCCCAAGAAGGTTTCCACGCAAAAAATCTTTGTGTTCTTTGTCTCTCTAATGTGTTGATTGTTTATGGTTAATTTATTATTCATCAAATCTAAGATTAAGTTAAGATTAAGAAGAATATTTTTAGTTTCTGATACAACTAATTCACCCCCTCTATCAGTTGTGTGTCCTTGTTTTGTCAACATAGGCTTGCTGACCTACTTGGAAGACTAGGTGGAAATTTGAAACTAAGCATAGAATTGTGCTTTTAAGTGGAAAGTGGGTTGAAATACCTTTGAATGGTGAATGTGAGGTTTTATTCACCCTATCATTGCATCAAGTATTTTACTCAGCTGAATAGAGGCAGAAATCTTTTTTAGCAGATGATTGAATCTATCTTCAAAATATCTAATGGGTTCACCTTCTTACTTTTGAATATTGAAAAATTGACACAGTAAATCAACTTCATTAAAGGGACCTTTATATCTTCACAAGAACTTATTCTTTAATGATTCCCAATCAGTAATACATTTATCTTCCAAATAATGAATCCAATCTATTGTAGGCACAATAAGAGATTCAATAAATAATCATATGAAGACATTCTCTTCACTTTCCCCCAAAATACTGCATGTAACTGTGAATACCAAAAGGTGATTTTCTACATCTTGATAGTTTTCTCCACTGAACTTTGAGAAGTTCTTTCTTGATCCTTCAGGCAATGGTGAATATTGTGGAGGTGCTAGAGGTCCAAACTAAACACACCATGGTTGGGCTGAAACCAATGCCATAATGTAGATTTAAAAAGAATGACTGGAACTTTTCTACCAAAAAAAATTCACGAGCATGATCCATATTACAGAGTCACCAACCTCCATCCTTAGGGAGGTACCTTATGATTTCTAAGAAAATAAAATAATGGAAAACACTGGTGCTTCAATTCTTTCCCTAGCAGAGTCACCAAAAATCTGTTGGTTAATAGATTTGTCACTTTGCTTTATACTCTCTTTCCCATACCAATGACAATCCGACCAACAATTGAGTCACTTGCAATGGTATTTTCAAGTGCTCTCTACTTGTTTTACAAGGCACAACTACCTTCAAATAATATACAATGAATGAAAACACAAGGTCTACTTTTGACCAGAAAGTAGGAAAGGAAAACTAACACCTACCCATAACTGTGAAAATAGATGCAAAATATTGATTTAAAATGTTATGAATGAAAACAAATAAAAAAAGTTCATTTATCCCACACCCATGAATGAGAAACAAGAAAATAATGGGTGATAAACTGCCTTTCAATAGATGAGTTAATTTGAATTCAAAGTCTCAAAAATAAGCACATACATAGCCTGACATAACAGATGAAACATTGAATAATAACCACAAAGAAGCACAGTTCATTTGCAATCAAAATAAAAAATTAATAATCATGCAGTCTCTAAAATATCTTCTTTATTTCTCCAATGCAAAAGGACTTCATGGACTTGGTCCCCTATACAACAAACTATGACTGAAAAGAAAAACAAGCTGCCCTTGCTTCCCTTGTTCCCCCTTATAGCATTAGCAACAAAATTTACCCTGAATCACAAATTACTCACGAAGAACTGAAAAATCTAGACCCCTTGTAATGTTATTTCCTCACATATTTAAAGGACTCTTCCTCCTTTTGAGAGCTTTCAATTATAGAAAATGATTCTTGAAAATCAATTATAAAAATAACATATGCCTTTTCACCTTCCCATAAATATAATCATCTTAAAACATCCACAAATTTTGTAATAAATAATACATCCAATGTAGACTTGACAGGTGTATAATGCTTGTTGCACTTTCTTCTAGAATGCTTTGTTCTCCTTTGTAGATAATCTTTCCTTCCTCATTTTTCTGGACTGTATCATTTAGGAAGTTGAAGTGAACCTCATTAGGAATTCAAGCGGCAATAAGAGAAATCTTTGATATGTGGTAGGAAAAATTTGTTTCATCAGGATAAGTGGCAGTGATCGAATTATGTTATGTACACCTCAAGTCAAAATATTCTTCAGGAATGGCCAGAATTTCAATAGTATTTGTACAAATATTTCTAAAACCTGTTCAGTAAATCCATTTTGTACATTTATATCCTACAATTGTGGCATTTCATGAGATCACGTTTCCTCTTTTCCTTGACATTATGGCTGGTTGTAGAGTTCCTTTTTTAAATGCAGACATGTACACTCGAGATACTAGAATCAAATTCTAGAATAAAAGCTTTGAAGTTGCATGCTTTGATAAATGACCATGTCATGGGGTTTGTGCTTAGTCTACAGCTCGAAAGCATTTGCAACTAAAATATTTGACAAAGATCTCTTCATATTATGATGGCACAAGCTCATTCTTCAAGTTGCTTCATTAATTATTACCAGTGATCTTCACAATAATATAGCCCATGTGTGACTCTAAATGAGGTACAAAGTCACTATAGGTTTTTTAGTTTTTTCATTTAAAACTACAAATTACATTTGTTTGAAAGATTTTAAAGCCTTTTCAATAAACTTTTTTTTTGTGCATTTTTAGCGATCATCGCACTCCACAACCTGTGTATTTGAGTATTGTAACTTAGCATAAGTGCACAAAATTCTAGCCTGGGATGTGGAATTTTCTTTTACAAACACCAATTCGCATATGCTTTGAAGTTTCCAAATCCTTTTGACGATCCCAATGGTGTTTACTTATATCGGCCTTTAGTGATATTGGAACCAAGTCGGGCTATCAAATCTTTTGAATTTTGTTTGCATTTGGTTTGAAAGTGCTAAAAAATGTCGATCCCCCAATACGTGTGGTCACCTGATCACTTAATAATGGGGTTTGGGGTGTTCTCAAGGTAGTTTCCATGATTATGAAATTCAACCATACATTGCTATATATGTGATGCAATAAGGGTTGTTCATGTGATGGAAATGGGTATATCTTTCCCCTATCAAACCTACATACATATATATTAAGGCGTTGCAACCAAAATACTTGACAAAACCCTTATATCTTTATGCTTTAATGGCTTTTGTCCATATTCAAAGATTCCCACTTCGACGACGATAAGCAAGATGCTAGGGTCCAATGTGAAATCTTCCCACCACATATTCTTGAAAATTTATAAACTATTCACCTCCTCTGGTTGTGATGCTAATACTGGCTCCTTTCAACCAAATTTTAATCATGATTGTGCATATATTTTTAAAACAAATACTTGCAAGCATCTATGACTCTATGAATTTTTTAAATAAGGTACTAATACTAGGCAACATAGTTAAGTTCATAGAAGAGGAAAACAATGTGTTCAATTCATTATGCACTTATTCATCAATTTTAGCAGTCTCATCATCATCCAACTTAATCACAACAGAAGATTGAATGATAATGTCCAAAGAAGGAAATGGGTAAAGGATTTGTATTAGGTTGGTATGAGTTACTTGGAATATCTTTAGCTTCAATCATAGTTTTGTCAAGGATAGGAGGTTGAGTCATAGGTTGAGGCATGCTTCTAAGGGATAGTTTTGCTATGCATTTTTCCTTAAAATTTTGATAATATTTGAAAAATAATTCCTCATGAGGTTTAATAGGTTCCATAGGTTTATGCAAAAATAAATCCAATGAGAAATTCCCTCGAGAAGACAGAGGATTAAAGCCACTATGGTGCACAATGAAAATTTCATTGTCAAAGGGAAACTTTAAACATTTATGCATGATCGACAAGATGGCTTCCATGGATCATAGCCATGGATAACCAAGCTTCACATGGAATTGGTCCAACATCAAGATGGTGGAGAACAATACATATAATTATTTTAGTCTGACTTTTAGGGGAAGGGTGATCAATCCCATCATATGGAAAGTGGAGCCATTATGCATTTTTATCCATGCTTTTGGTTTATCATATGTTTCTTGATAGAGCTCATGCACAAGTAAGAATTCCTTAGTGATTAGATTCTCTCCATAGATGAGATCAATTAATATCCCATTTGTGGGCTTGTCATTGATTCAGTCAGTTATGTAAAGAGGACCATCAAGTGCATTTCTAATATATCTTTACATGAAAAAGCAATGTCAAAGGATTTTTATTTTTTCCCTTACGAGGTTGAGTTTCAATCAACGCAATCAAACCTTTTATAGGATTTTGTTTAATAGTTTCCAAAGGACCTTGTTCAATAGTATCCATAGTACCTTGTTCAATAGTATCCAAGTTTTCATCATCCGTGTCAACATTCATCACATCATGCTTCTTAGTTTCACTAGATTTGACAAATGAAATGTTATCATTCGGCATAGGGTTGGTAAATATTTGCAAGTTTTGGTTGGTTGGGAGGGGAAGTGGACTTATTTCCTTAATCATTAACACCTCCAGTTTGAAGTCTACCAAAATCAATGAGGTCTTGCACAAGATGTTTAAGACGCTTATAATGTTTTGTGTCGTGTCCATTTTTTCAATCATAATGGTAGTAAAAATTCAATATAAAGTTTGAAGGTAAAGGCTTATTAGGATCATGAGTTTTAACAAGAGGTAAGGTGATTATTTTCTATTCTAAAAGTTGTGATATTGTGTTATGTAGGATATCGAGTAAGGGAGTGAATTTCCTAGTCCGATCCCCAAATGTGAAAGCAGTTGTATTCCATTTGTAGGCACTTGGTATCTACATGTTGAGTTGGTTGAGGGGGATTTAGTTGAAGGAATCCTTTATTTTGTTTCCTAAAAGGTTGATAATTGTTTTGATTTGTGGATTTAGACTTTTCAGGATGACTAGAGGTGGATTTTGTTTCACAACTACTAATCGAGTTTTGATAATCATGAAGGGAAGTTCACAATTGTACAAAGGAAGGAAAATTCACCATGCCAAGCTTATCTTGTATCTTAGTTTGCAAGTTCTCAATGAACATCTATTGAAGGTGAGGATCGGGAATCTTTACATCGATTTTGGAATAAAGAATTTGGTAGAGTGAAATAAAGTTGTAATGATAGAAAAAGGGTACACCTTTTCCTTGCTTAATTTGGGAATAACTATTGGACTTGATATTTCCTTGATATAGTGTTGTATTGTGCTTTACACATCCACATTAGGTCTAGGGCCCGTTTAAGCTAAATAAACTTAAATTTTCCTTAATTTAGTGTTGTAAAGTGTATTTATTTACACTTTCACATTGGATTTTGGGCCCTATTGCATTTATGACCTTTATATCATCATTAATATGCCCCTATGACCCTATATTGTGCATCCCAAGGCATATTTTAATCAAAAACCTGACAAGATCAATATATAAGCTTAAATTATTGTCTCCCCAACACTTTAGGACTAAAAATAGCCCTTGTGGGACCCATTCACCACCTTGGGCGAATGAGTCCCATCTAGGTGGGACTCATTTTCCTAGGATTATGAATGAGTCCCATTTGGCCTATTTTTAAGGTTTTGAGTGGGAAAAGTGGGTTTTTAATTCAAATTTCTTCCATGTCAACCTTGGGGATCAAATTAACGGTCATTTGAGTGGATTGCTTATATAAAAAATCTTTCAAATCATCATATCACATAAGAAACATAAGCCTACATGATATCAAGTCAAGCAAGCAAGAATTAGGCATTCCAAGATCATCAAGAGAGCATTCAAGATCATTTCTAAGGCATTCAATGGAAAGATTCTTCATCAATTGTTGCAAAAATTCAAGATCCATCATCATGTCAAGCATATCAAGCATCAAGAATTTTATTGAGCTAGTGTTGTGATGTAGCATTGAAGATCCAAGATTAAGTATTGCTCTACACCTATTTTCAATATCAAGATCTGCATCCTTCATGTCCATTTCATGTTGAGTTTCATATTTACAAGACATCAATCAAGGTATAATTGTTCATGTTTCATGTCCTATGTTCCATGTTTCATGTTCATCTTTCATTTTTTCATCATTTGGTTTAATTACCTAAAAGGGGTTTGACCAAGGCAAACCCCCATTCCCTAACAATCCAATTTTTCTCTTTCTCTCTGTGTGATTGCAGATCTAGGTGCTTTGAAGATTTGAAGATCATTAAAAATTAGGTTACAAGATTGTTGGATTTTTCTCCCCATTTTCAAGGTCATAATCTTCACTAAAAGGTCATCTACAACCCTGAAATCAAAGTTTTGGATCCGGGAACCTGGAGGAGTAGATTGAGCAGACTGAGGAGAGTAGATTTAGACTTTGAATTTCTAGAAAATCCAAACTGAACTCATTCACTACAAGTGGTGAATGAGTCCCACTATAGTTGTTTGCCAGATCTATTTGCAAATTTAAATACCCTTTTTCCTAAAACATACTCATGCAGAAATACAAAACTAGGACTGATTCGCCCAAAATGGTGAATGAGTCCCATTAGGTTAGAAAATCATATTTTTTAGAATTTTAGAACTCATCCAGGTCATCTCTAGATTTTTCAGGTGCACACATTCTATTTATCAACTTTTTGTTTCATTCCATTCACTTGTGTAAGTCATTTAGCATTAGTTTGCATTCAATTAGGGTTTAGAGTTACATCTTGCATTTCATTATCTTTTCCAAGTCTAAACTTGGTGGTGAACCCCTTAGTAAATTTCATTCAGCCCCTAAGACAACCCTACTATAATATTTATTTCCCCTTTTGCATTGAGATATTTAGGGTTACCCTTGAATGAAATTGAAGGAGTGGGTATGCTCTATGACCAAAATCATATGATAGCACCATCCCACAAAATCACCATTTCATTTTGGTGAACCTGCATTTAGAATACCTTCTTTTCTTATTTGGATTCCATCATCATCCTAGATTTAGCTTGCATTAACTTTGCATTAGGATTTGCATTGGTTAATTTGCATTCTAGGGTTCCAAATTTTCATTATTGAAAGCTCATATAGCTTGCATTTTTGCATCTAATTTCATTCAAAATCATTCAAAATCTACATCTAGATCATACAGCATAGAAAACATAAAAATCAACTAAAATTTTTTGAAAATTTTGAAAAAAATCATCATTGGGACTCATTTGCCACCTTGGGTGAATAAGTCCCTCTACATATTCTGAATTGCATTTTACAAAGTTAAATTCCCTATTTTTAAGCTTTTGTTTGTTGTTATTTCTTTTTTATTGCAGTTTTCCTACTTTCTGTTACATTGAAATCATTAGAAGTAGCATAATTTACATTCATTGAAATTGTGGATAGAATTAGATTTTTGCACTTTTCATTTTTAGCATTAGTTCATAGTTCACTTAGATCATATTACATTCAGCATCCATTAGAAAATGAAAACTAAAAAACTAAAAACATCAAAAGAAACAAACAAAAAATGGTTAACCTTAGAGAAATCATATCATTCAAACCCTTTAGTAGTGATTACTTTGACATGTTAGATGAATCCCTTGATGACTTCATCTCTCCTAGATCATCCACTAAAGGTTTGATACAAGAGGATGCAAGCATTGACAATCATGACAATCATAATTGTTCTTCTCCCGATACCTCTCCTATTAGTGACGAAGGTATCTTGGTGATAGGAGATATAACCATTGAGAATCATGAAAGTATTGTTTGCATTCCCCCTTGGAAAGATATTATGATACACAAAGCTGAAATCATGGCCACTACTTTACCTAGTCTCTATTCATCTCCCAACACCTCCCCTACTTGTGAAAATGCTTTAGTGAATAAGGATACAACTATGAATGATCATGGTAAATGTATTTGTGTGGAGGATATGTTGATATTAAGATATCCAATAATTGATAGCTATGAAAATTCTACCTCTCCTACTTGGGAAGACATTATAGGACATGGGGATCTAAATGTAGATAATCATGACAATCAAACCTTTCCTTCTCTTAATATCTCTTCTATACATGAAGAAGATGTTTACTGTTAGAAAATATCTTTATTGAGACTTATGAGAATATTCTTCCTCCCTTTCCTGATGCCCCTACCATTTGGGAAGATCTATTTGAACAAAAAAATTCAATCATTGGTAAACATGAAACTTATATTTATCCTTCTCTTGATGCCTCCCCTATGTATAATGAAGTTACTTTAAAAAATCTAACCATGAAATGTGAAGAACCTCTTGTTTATCACTTTCCTAAAATCTCTCCTACAAGGGTGGATATTATGGCACAAGAGAATGAGACCTTAGATAAAAAGGATGAAATCATGGACAACAATCAAATTTTCCCCTCTCCTAATATCCCTCCTATTGGAGAAGAAGATATTATGGTGTTAAAAGATCCGATCAATGAGAATCATGAGGAAAACATTATTGAACAAGAAAATTCCATCATTGACATACAAAAATATCTAACCATTGATAACCTCCTTAGTTGTGATGAAATTATTTTAGAAGATCCCACCTTTGAATGCCATGAACATATAGTTTTTTTCTCTCCCAAAAACTCTCCTACTAGGGAAGGTACCATGGTGCAATAAAATGACAACATTGACACACTTCTTTCAAACAATAGTAATATGGATTCCTTAGATGAAGATGATGAAGTGAAATTAGACTCCTCTTCACTAAGAGATCATGAAAATATGGATAAGGCTTTTGACATTATGCACATTAGATATCCCTTAACACCAACCACACATGTTGAACCCATACAAGAGACACAAAAAGAAAAAAAATTGAAGAATCCACGAAGTTATTGGAAGATACTTCAAAATCCTTTGATTTCATACTTGTATTCATTGGAGAATACAAGATCATGGAAAAAGAGTATAAAAATAGAAAAGAGAAACTGGTAACAGAGATAAAAAAATTCAAAAACATTCACTTCAACCACTTTAGAAGAAATGAAAACATACACCGACAAACTTTGATGAAGTTGAACAACCACTAAATCCGAAAGAAGTGAAAAATATTTATGGAAGAGGTTTTGAACTTAGAAAGCAACTTGGGAAAGGATGTGATTCTATAGAACAAGGTATCCATGTCTCTATAAAGCCTAAAATACAAGAAATAACTAATGATCTTGGTTATTGTCCTTCAAAACAAAAGCCTTCATTCAATATCAACACTATCACAAAAGATTTTTCCAAGACAACTTTAACTTTGATGCATCTGAAACTGATAGATATCTCATTAAATATGTATCAAGTTGAAAATTTATTTACTCATCATAATAAATAACATTATTTTTTTCCCGTTGCCATGAAATAGTTTTAGGGTCATAGCATACTCACTATTGCATGTTTTACATTCATCGTAAGTTATTCCCTTTTCACAAGGAGCAGCATATCATCATCCATTCCAAGATCACCTTTGTATTGCACTAAGTGGGGGAATGGGGGTTAGGAAGCCTTATCCCCATATATCACTTGTCCTTGTCTCTTTTGTCTAGTTGATCACCTTTCATGTATATATAAGAGAAAGCTTGGGATGTGGACGACATGCCTTAAGTTGGCTCGCATGTGACATACTTATCCATGATGTAGTTCAATTCAAAAACATATGACTTGGAATAGGGCTTTCCAAGTTGTCTCTCATGTCTTCTTTCATGTTAGCATTTATCATTGGCTACTTTAAAGTAATTTCTCATAGTGATGGTGTAGCAACTACTTTAAAGTGGGGGCATACATAGATGACATCTTTTGGAAAAATTTCATGATGTGATTTTTATTTTTTTCTTGTGATGTGTCCTCTTCTTGGTGGTGTCATTGGGTTTGATTTCCTCCAAGAGTGTATGATCTACTAACATGGCACGATGTGAACAAGGAATCCCATGGGAAACACTCTGAAACTTTTGACTTGTCCTCTCTTGGAGACATTAGGAACAATGCTCCCTAAGACGAAGACCGTTACATGAAAAAAGAAAAATCCCCTTTAACAAAAAAATTTATAAAAGAATTACATTTTGGTTCCTTATCAAATTCATCAGGAGGATAACTTTGATATGGTTAGTATGACGGGTGTAAGTGTGGAATAAGTAAATAAGTAAAACAACTAAAAACACTTCTTAATGAAACATTATATCAAGATTTTAATAGCAATTAACTAATTTAAAGCATAGAAAACTTGAAAGCATCTCATTGTTTCCTATCTCCAAAGATTTATTAAATCAAAGAGAGCTCTCAGATTTCGTAAGCACTGTGAATGTTAAAATTCCTATCTAGAAAATGGAATGATGCTAAATGCAATGATGTAATTCTATATGATGATTTCTAAATGATATTCATGCTACTGTAATCTAAATTGACATGAAACCTGATAAATGGAAGCTACAGTAAAACTATAATGCAGCCATGATTATGAGTCTACAGATGTTGTGAATGTGTCAAATGTGGAGAGATTCAATGTCAACACAAACTTTAATGAGACGGTTTACATTCAAAGTTTGATCAAGTAAACTACTCTATTTTTAATACAATCAAACCATTCAAATGCGTATCATTGTCCTCTATTTCTAGGGATTTATTAAACCGTTTGGCCCTCATATTTCTATGGGAACAATGGTTGTTAAAATGACTACCTAGAAAATGAGATTTGATGCTTAATATGCAAGCTAAGATGATTCCTACGTGCAAATGTTTGCTGGAAGGATTAGTGGTATGCTTCTAAATGAAACAAAACAATGGAAAGGATGATGGATACGATGATAAACAAAGGATGATGTTGATGATAAATGAACAAGTGGAGATGAGTGAGATGATATGAAACTATAATGAAATATTCATGATTATACATATGATCAAATGAAAACATAAAACAAACTAACCTAAAATACAACTATGATACAATGGGGATGATAAAATGCAACTATGAAGAAATTAATTAATCTAAAATGAGAATGTAAAGTAACACATGATATGAAAACTAGTTATAAGACTCCATGAAAGCTCCAAGCTCCTAAGATAAACTTGCATAGTAACTTTGCTCAAATTGTGGATGATAAATGCAAAGGCAAGAGAGTGTATTTATAGGGTTTCTCAAGCATTTTGTGAGGTGGCACTTTTCAACGGTCTAGATTCAAAGGAGAAATAATAGATGGTAGAGATGCAAGGAATCAAGATGTTGTCCCCTTGACCAAGGACAACATGCCATGTGTGTGGAGAGAACCCCTTGACCAATTGGAAACATGCCAAAAGGATGGGAGACCCAAGTGTGTGAAACAAAGACCATGTGCTCCAAATTTGTTGGAAGTGTGGGGGAATAAAGCCATATTCCTTTTCTCATTGGTGGAAGTGTGTGAGGATAATTCTAATTAATAATTAGATTTTATTTATTTTCATGTAACCTTTGTGAGGTGGCACAAGAAAATGTAGTAGACATGTGCTCTAATTTTTAATCAGGATTAAGGAAGATTAATTAAATAAACACATTTAGGGTATTTTGTTTATTTAATTATTTAGAAGAATATGATTTTGGAGAATTAAAAGAAGAGTGAACAATATAAATAAAGATAGACCTTATTTATATGTAGTTGAAGCATTAATCAAATAGGTTGCATTTAATTAACTGAATATGATAACCGTTTTTAGGTGTATACGTTTCTCCCCTCTTTGAAGTGATGTTTTTACACATTGCTTCAAAGAAAATTTTGATGTTGATGCTCAGAAAAGATTTTGATTCCCTAGACGATGTCAAATTTCGATGCCCCACCCAATGCTCCAGATTTCTAATTTTTAGGTATTGACGGATATATGCCCCCTCCAGAGATAAATCGGTGAATGTGTGGATGTTAAAATGAAATTTTTGGAATGATGTGATGGTGTTGTGATGATTATGACGATGATCCAACATTGATTCAATGAGATATTGATGGCGGAGATGATTTATCTCTCGAAACTTCATTGCAAGCTCTTGGTTTGAATAGTGTTGATTAATTACCCCTCCTTTGTGGTAAAAATGGGAAATAAATCCCTCCATTTTACCCTTAAAAGGTAAAAAGTGGTAAAATGGGATTCATTGGCACATTTTGAGTTTGGGGAAGTTGAAAATTGGAGAGCTTAGAGGAAGATGGTGATCCCATACCACAAGCATCATTTTGAGCATCTTCGCCAACCTGATCAGCCTACTGCCTCTAGACCTATGGTACGCTTTATGAGAAACCTCTTTGTTAGTCATTTTGTTGCCTTTTAATGGTATTTTGAACATTGTAGATAGGTGTTGTAGCTCATTTGATGTTATTGTTGCACATTCAAATGATTTTTTTGTCATTTTGAAGTGTTTGTAAGTGTGTTTGATAGTTTTGGTGCCTTTGGGGTCCCAAATGGCACCTCTTGCAAGCTTGAAATTCATTTTTTTGTGTCATTTGAGAGTTTTGGCACCTTGGCATCCCAAATGGCGCCTCTTGCAAGGTTGAAAATGCTTGTTTTGGGGTGTTTTAGGATTTTTGGTGCCTTTGGGGTCCCAAATGGCACCTCTTGTCGCCTTGGAAAGTTTTTACCTTTGTTGATTCTAGGTGGTTTAGCCTGTGGTTTGCCCGGTTTAAGAAGGTGTGATTGCAGGAATTCCTCATGATTATGTTTGCAAGATGTTTTTGAGTCATAGTAGTCATTTCTTTGTCATGTTTTTGATTGATTTTAGTCTGATTGTGAGATGTGCATTGTTTAATTGATGTTTGAGTAATATAGTTGATGATTTGATGTCATGATAAGCGAGAATCAAATGAGAGAACCAATGATGTTTCGACCTCATGATAGGCTAGGATCGATGATAGGATTTATAGCACATCAACCTCATGATAGGCGAGGATCAATGGTGTGATGATTGATGTATTGTCCTCATCATAGGTGAGGAATGATGATAGGATTGATTGCACATCAACCTCATGATAGGCGAGGATCGATGATAGGATTGATATCACATTGACCTCATGATAGGCGAGGATTGATGACAGGATTGATAGAATATCAACCTCATGACAGGCAAGGATCATTGATAGGAGTGATAGCATATTAACCTCATGATAGGTGAGGATCAATGATAGTAGTGATAGCATATTGACCTCATGATAGGTTAGGATCGATGAAAGGATTGATAACATATCAACCTCATGATAGGTGAGGATCAATGATAGGAGTGATAGCATATCGACCTCATGATAGGCGAGGATCAATGATAGGAGTGATAGCACATCGACCTCACGATAGACAATGATTGATGATACGAGTGATAGCACATCGACCTCATGATAGGCAAGGATCGATGATAGGATTGATAGCATATCGACTTCATGATAGGCAAGCATTGATAATGGTTTGATAGCATATCGACCTCATGATAGGAAAGGATTGATGATAGGATTGATAGCATATCGACCTCATGATAGGCGAGGATCAATGATAGGAGTGATTGTCTTGATTGATTGGGTTGATGATTATACCTGATTTGATTAAATGCACATTACCTTGATTAACTGATAATCTTGATTGAACATGAAATTAATTGACTAATAATCATGATTGAACATGCTTTGATTAGGGAGATTCAGATGTACTCCAATCTCGGGAGTGTTTCCCAAAGGCATGGAACATGGTTTTTCATGTGTCCGTAGTGGATTTGGATATTATCACATGTTGTGGGCTGACCTCCTTATTAGATATCTCATAGTATCATATCAATAGAGGTTTACTAATGGAATTGGTAGAGAGGTGGCACAGTGACCACAACACATTTCACTTAGCCACTGGAGAGATGACAGTGACTCTAGAGGATTTTTATCGTATTTTGTGGATCCCAGTGATGGGAGTGATAGTGGTGTATGATAAGATAGAGTAGGGTGGGATAGTTGTGTTGTGGAGGTTATGCCAAGATGATCACGTGGCAGGCCGATGGATTCCCTTGCCAAAGATGGTTAGCAGATATGATCCTTTGCCATGTGTGCTCTCCAATTTCATTGGTGGATTCTTGTGTCCTGATCGTAGGTCAAAGGGATTTTCAGCAAGTTGGGGTCGTGTGTTATCGCAGATGACACTTGAGGGTACTAGATATTTATGGGGCTCATGCATGTTATCCCACTTATACTGATATTTGCACAAGGTTGTTTATTACAGGGTGACGATCCTATCATGTGGCATCACATTACTGCAGACATGGGCATGGGAGCATATAGCCATCACTTGGCCCATGGGAGAGAGACATCGACCACCAAGGAGACCCTATTTTTTCTATTACAGTACTCCACATGTCCAGCATAAGCTGGGAAAGGTTTCCTATTGGAGGTGTGCTCTGGATGATTTGGAGAATGTCACATGGCACCCGTACTTGGATTGTGAGCAGTGGCCAGAGAATCAGCTGGAGATGTTGTATATGTTGTTATCCTGCTATATGATTGGTTGGACACATGTTTTGCTTGAGTAATACCTGTATCTGTGAGTATGTCGATAGTTTGGATGGGTTCAAGGGATGCCCCTGGGAGTTTCCCATTATGCATGGCGATGAAAGGATGTTTTAGAGTGGGGCCCCTATGTATCTAATGAGGCAACCTATACAGAGTACTATACCTTGACACCAGGTGTATGGGAGTATGTTCCATATATTACAGATGTTGGGATGACCGAGGATTATTAAAAGTACTTCCACACACATCCCTTTCCTATATTTACACATCTAGAGGAGCCAGTACCACCAGTTGATGGAGAGGGAGGGGATAACAAGGATGGGGATGATGGTGGGGAGGGTGTTCGCAAGGGTGATGGTTGCAAGGGTGATGGTGGTGCAGAGGGTGGTGGGGAGAGTGATGATGAGGAAAATGGAATTCATCCATTTGATTTTATAATTCTAAGGTGCAAGAGGAGTGTTATCATACCTCAGGTGATGCTTCCCAGGATTCAGATCAGGATACCCTCTCACCAGCAGTCGTCACAGATAGCGGCTTCACAGGAAGAGGTTCAGTCATTTTAGAGTGAGGTAGCGCATGCTCGAGCATAGATTGAGTTACTTCAAGATGAGTTAGTACAGTTTCGGGCACAGGTTGATATTTTGATGACTGATAGAGGGACATGCAGGCAGCAGATACAGCAGTTGTAGGCACAGGTGATCATACTCACTTCAGAGAGGAATGCCTATAGACATTGGATAGAGCATGCTGAGGCCATTTCTAAGAGGATATAGCAGATGGCACCATCTATAGGTACAGGGGATTTCTTTAGAGAGATCTGGCACATTTCTCAGGAGTTGTAGTTTTACAAAGGTAAATATCATAAGTTGGTTCCTCTTGAGCGGTGAGAGAGTTTTATACAGTCTCGTTCTGGCAGATCTCATACTCAGACTATTAGCATGGTTGTTGCACAGCCATTTCCTGGAGACAGGAAAGATCCAAGTGCAGGTCCGCCAAGTAGAGGAGGTACTAGTTCTATGAGACCAGCAACATCTGGTGGGAGCTCAACATAGCATATTGTGATGTTCTTGGACATTGTGTATACACCTTTTGTGAGATTGAGGATGTATTTCTCATGATATAGTGCCTTGTGAATTTTGATGTATCTCATCCTACTTTTGGATATCCTTATACACTTGGACATTATGATATTTTTCATGATATATGATATCCAGTGATGATTATGATCTGAATGTTGATATGCATTTGATTTCCCTATGACGATTATGATATGAAATGTTGTGAATGTATTTAATTTCTATGTGATGATGATGATATGCAATGTGATGTGATGATTATGATTATGCAATATGATGTGATGCTTATGATTTCTATGTGATGATAATGATTATGCAAACTATATTTGTTTTAGATGATATGTAATGCAAATGAGTGAATGCACATGACTTCAAATGGTTAGGGCCTTAAGCTTAAATGAGTGAGTCTGTCCAACTTCCAAAAGTAGAGGGAAGACTGCAGTAGATTGATCTTTTAAGCTTCATAACTTTGACATATTTCCCAACTTTTCCTTGAAATCTGAAGAGACTCACTTATTTAAGCATAGTGGATGACATGATTTTGATTTTGGAAATGATATGCAATGTATGTCCTTTATTATTTTCTTTTGTATTTTTTGATGCAAATATTATGATGGAATGTATGAATGTAAATGAGATGGGAATGTTTTGTAAGATATGCAAATGATGATGCAACTGATGGTGATACTAAATAATAATGATGTGTTTTTAGCTAATGTCCAATGTACTCAATCCATTAATAATAGAGATGACACCATTATGAAATTATTTTAGCTTTGAAAAACCCCATAAATACACATGCAATACTAACATGAATGCAATCTAACTTAACTATGCAAATCTCGTATTCAAAAGTTGTCATTCATATTAACCAATTTGTCATGCTTTTTATCATCATTGGGCCTTTAAAATTTTGAAAGTGAGTACAAGCATAGATGGCATAGTTTAGACCAAGATGACCTGAGTACTACTTCCATGATGTTTTAAAATTGCAAGTTAACACAAGCATCTAAGTATAATTAAACTGAGATGACCTAAGCATTACTTGCATAAATAGAAAAGAGTTAAATCTTTTTCCTATGCAAATTCATAATGTCATCAGTGATACTTTGTAGTGCCCATCTCGTGCTAACTTGCATAGTAATAACGATAAACTCACGGACAATAGACAAAGAAAAATCATACTCCTTCCTTGTTCCTCTAGTTCGATACATCATCGAGGACTCAAGAGATATGATAACAAAAATCAAAGTAGAAAAATTTGAACTTTCATGTTTAACATGATAAACCTTTGATTCAAAAAGATCACCATCCATTTGAAGTTTGTGCTTGTAATGTTGGTCTGATGACTATTTTCCCATTGATTGAAGCTCAAAATTTATTTGCCCCTAGTGAGTGCAGGATTTTTCCCCCAGTCTAGGGTGAGACATGACCACAATGACCAAGACCTAACCTAAAGACCTATCTTAGAGGCCTTGGGGGCTGATCAACAGATTAGCCTTGCCTACGTTATACACGCAAAGACCATGTAGTTTGACTGACGACACGACCAATATTTACAAGATGAAAATATGAACATAACGGACACCTAAAAGACTGACCCAAATGTCTTGAGGGATAATCAAAGATCACCCTTGCCTACATTTGAAGCTTAGAGATGACGTAGTTTGAAGGATGACTATGGTTTTTGACTTTTTGACTTTTTGACCTATTTTTAGGTTTTGATATGTTTTGACTATTTTTGGATTTTTGATTTTTTGACCTTGAGAATGTACAAGAATCCAATCCAATGTAGGACATGCCCCCAGTGTGATGTGATAAGACAAACTAATTTTTAGAATGGGCTGAGTAATACTAGGGGATACCATGATACAAACACTGGATCAAGCTATGATGCGAACACGGATGCATGACGGATGCAAAGATGGAAGCATGATGGGTGAATGATGCAGAGCAAGTCACGTAGCCCAAGATAGATGGAGAGTGCTTATTTTACACAAGGTGCCTGTTTTCTAGTTTTTCACCAAGGTACTTGCCTAAAGCACCACCAAAGTGGTTTTCACTTAGAGGATGCTCTTTTTTTCTTTACAGTTTTCAATCCTTTTTCTAGTTTTTTTTGGATTTTGCAATTTTATTTTATTTTTTTGTATTTCTTTAGGATATTTTCTAATTTTTTTGGTATTTTTCCAGGACCTTTACCAATGCATTGGATGAGCTAGGTGTAAAAACTTTTGAGATGTAAGTTATCGAGGGGTTCATCAAACAGATCCCCTTCTGGTGTGGATAACTGATATGCTCTTGATCCAAAGATTGATACTATAACAAAGGGACCCAGCCAATTAGGTTCAAATTTTCCCTTCTCTTGATCTTGTTGATTATGGGGATTTTCTTTTAAGACTAGGTCACCCACTTGAAATGCTCTAGGTATTACTCTGTGATTGTAGCTCCTAGATATCCTTTGTTGATAGGCTTTTAGGTGATCCCCTGCATGTTGTCGGCGTTCATCCAACAGTTCCAATTCTTGTAGCCTAGATACTCTATAATCCTTGTCTGAAATCATCCCTTTAAGGGACACACGCAGGGATGGTATCTCGACCTCAATAGATAGAATAGCTTCTAATCCATAGACTAGAGAATAGGGTGTTGCTCCTGTCAAGGTATGGATATTGGTTTTGTCAGCCTATAATGTCGAGTTTAGTTGAACATGCCAATCACGTCCAGCTTCATTGACAGTTTTCTTCAGAATCTTCAGGATAGTCTTGTTTGAGGCCTTTGCTTGGCCATTTCCTTGGGGATAGTAAGGTGTAGAAAACTGATGTTGGATATGGAATCTTTCACATAGCTCTTGAATATCTTGATTCTTAAAGGTTCGGCTATTGTCTATAATGATAGATTGAGGAACACCATACTGACAGATGAGATAATTCAGGATGAACGATGAGATTTGCCTCCCGATGATGGTGATTAGGGGAACAACTTCAATCCATTTGTTGAAGTATTATGTGGATGTGATTATAAACTTATGTCCATTAGAGGAAGACGGGTGAATCTTACCTACAATGTCCAATCCCCACTGACAAAAAGGCCATGTAGCTATGAAAGGATACAACTCTTGTGCAGGTGCATGTATCAAGTTTCCATGAATTTGACATTTGGAACACCTTTTGACATATTGAAATGACTCATCCATATTCGGCCAGTAATACCCCAATTGTAATAATTTCTTAGCTAAGGTTAAGCCACTTGAATGTGTACCACAGATATCTTTGTGAACTTCTTGTAAAGTGGTTTCAGCTTTGTTACATTCTAGACACTGAAGAAGAGTACCATCTAGACCTCATTTATAAAGCACATCAGCTATTAAGGTGTGGCGAGCCGCTTGTCGAATGAAGTTTCATTTTTGGTTTTTAGATAAGTTAATTGGAAGGGTATTGTCTTTCAAGTAGGTATGGATCTCTCCATAGAGGGAAATTTGAGGGTCAACAATATGGCATATCACTTGGGATTCTAGATCTTCGTAGGCTGAGTTGGACACTTGTTCTACCATGAATTCGTAACGTCTTTGTTCTTCTAGTATTTGCAAGAGAGAAGCAATGGTGGCCATTGCATCTACAGCTTTGTTTTCTATTATGGGAATCTATGCAAACTTGATCTCAATGAAGTACTTTTTGAAGTCATCCACCATCCTCTTGTAGGGCAGAAACTTGTCATCCTTTGTTTGTTAATCATCATTAACTTGGTTGATGACCAGTTGTGAGTCACCATAGACTAGCAATTTCATGATTTTCCATTCAACGGCTATCTTGATTCCAATGATCAATGCTTCTTATTCATCTTTGTTTTTGGTTCAAGGAAACATTAGTCTATAGGATTTAGGAGTTGTGTATCCTTGCGGCGAGACAAACAAGATTCCTGTGCTTGATCCATGTTGTGTATAAGAGCCATCAAAGTATAGCATCCATTGTTGTGTAGATATGGTTAGGATATAATTATCAGGGAATTCAATGTTCATTAGATTATTATCTAACAATGGTGCTTCAGCTAGTTGATTTGCTATGGCTTGACCTTTAATTGCTTTCTTGTCCACATACTGGATGTTGAACTCACTCAATATCATGACCCACTTGGATAATCTCCCTATTAAAGTAGCTTTGTTGAGGAAGTACTTTAATGGGTCAATTTTGGCAATGAGTCTAATGGTGTGAGTCAGCATGTAGTGACTCAATTGTTGTGTAGCAAATACAACCACTAAGTAGGCTTTCTCAATAAAGGTGTAATTGATCTCATAACAATTTAAGGTCTTGCTAATATAATAGATGGCTCTCTCCTTTCTTGTAGAATCTTCCTATGCTAATAAGGATCCCAAAGATATCTCGATTTTTGCAATGTATAGTATTAATGGTTTTCCCTTGACTAGTGGTTTCATCAAGTACTGCTTTAGTTGACTGAAGGAAGCTTCACATTTGTCATCCCACTTGAAAGAGATATTCTTTTGTAATAAGTGGTTGAAAGGATGAGTTTTATCATCTAGTTGTGCAATGAATCTTCTGATGGACTGGAACCTTCCTTGTAATGATTTGAGTTGACTGATGTTTTTAGGAGGAGGCATTTACATGATGGCTTTGACCTTTGCAAGATCTACCTCAATGCCTTTAGCTAAGACAATGTATCCCAAAAGTTTAGTTGATGTTACACTAAACACACATTTCTTGGGATTTAACCTCACCTTGAATTTTTCCAATCTTGTGAAGATTTTGTCTAGAATCTCTAAATGTCCTTCTCTAGTGTAGGATTTTTCCAACAGATCATCTACATAGTCTTCCATAAAAGTATGCATCATGTCATGGAAGATGGTAGTCATAGCTCTCTGATATGTAGCTCCAACATTTTTCAACCCAAAAGGCATCACATTCCAGCAAAAAGTGCCCCAAGGACATGTGAAGGCCATTTTATCTTGATCTTTAGGTGCTATATTTATTTGGTTGTATCCTGAAAAACCATCCATAAGTGATATCATTATGTGCCAAACAATCAAATCTACAATCAGATCAATGTTTGGTAGAGGAAAATCATCTTTTGGATAGACCTTGTTAAGATTCCTGAAGTTCGTGCATATCCTGATGCTCTTATCTGGTTTGGATACCGAAACAATGTTTGATAATTCAACATAGTCAATAGATCTTATAAATCCTGCATCTAATAGCTTTTTCAACTCAGCTTTCACCAGAAGGGCGATATGGGGATGCATTTTTCTCATTTTTTGCTTTACTGGTTTTACGCTAGGTGGTAATGATAAATGATGCATAATGAGTTCTGGATCTATTCCTGGCATGTCAACATATGACCAAGAAATTTTTATTTTCCTCTCCTCAAAGAATTTGGTGAAATGAGGTTTCTCTTCTTTTGTCATGGATTCTACTAAACATAGGGTCTTCACTATTTTGGTTGTACCAACATTGATGGATTGTGTAGGTTCTATCAATAATGATGATCTCTCCTAATAGTGTTATGGGAGAGTGTCAAACCTTCCATCTCTTGGTGCCTTAGGGAGGTTTTCACCTTGAGATATGCTCTTTGTTTTTACTTTTTCCTAATTTAATAGTGTCATTAGATGGTTTTCACTATTAGACTCATTTCTTATTATTTTCATTTTGCAGCTGAAAATTTTGGCACTCCCTTCGTCAAGAGCTCCATTATGAGATTCAATGATAGAATATTTGTTAGGATTATCAGAACATAGGAAATTCATGAGGGCATCATCGTTTGAAAAGGTGGGTATGTCAAGTGGCTCATTTTGATCCGAGTTAATTAGTTCAGGATGCATTAAGGGAAAGGAATCATTAGATTGGCCAAGGTCATAAGATGTAAGCATCAGGATAGCCATGTCAAAATTTCCAATGAGGTCTAGGATGTTACTCTCTTCCAACGTGTCTATCTTGCTCAAAGAATGATTGTCTTCACTCGAGTCAACGATATATTGTGATCCATATTCAAGGGTTCTAGAACTTGAACTTTGTTCTTTCATACATATTGGTGTATACTTTTGGATTACATCAATCTCTTTGTCATGGAAAGATTCTTCAGAGAGGGAGTCCCATTCATATTCATTGGAATTTGTTTCATGATCTTCACTAGCCTGTAGTTGTAAGATTCTTTCAACAGCTCTTTGAGTGGCTTCTTCTTTTGAGTCTTCCCTATATCCTAGTCCTATTTTGTCTTTGGGATTCATCGTGATGAGTTGTATTGGTTCACTGATGCCTTCTTTTCTTTTACCCAAAGGACCATTTCCCTCATATCCCACTTTTTCTAGGATTTTTTTACCTTTTCCATACTTATTTGTGCATATATTGGACACTAATACCTATGAATGTTCTTCATCTTTCTATAACCAGTTCAAGACATCCCTATCTTTTGATTCCTTAGCTTGAGTGCTTGCTTTTATAAACTTCCCATCAAAGAGCATGATGGGTTGTAAAGATTGTTGTCTTGAGGTGGATGGTTATCCATGTGACTTAGGAGAAGATGAAAGTTGTGATAAGTATGAAGATTTCTCAAATGAGTATTCCCCCATGCCCTTGTCTTTTATTTGGATCTTTTAAAATTGTTTTGATAAGGTATCAAGCTGACTTCCATTGTTGCATGAAATAGAGTCAATGATCCCTTTGTCTTTTGATTGAGCTTTTTCCTCATGTTTTTTTGATGAAGAACTAACTAGACTTTCTTTGTTTGATGGATCAGAGTTGATGACTTCTATATTATGTGGTACAAAGGTATCTTGACTTGTTCTGAGTGCATTACAATATTGGGGATTGTTAGAAGCTGCAGTAATGGTGACCTCCTATTCATTGAAAGGAAATTTCAGGCACTGATGATAGGTTGATGGTACCGCTTGCATTTCATGAATCCATGGTCGTCCCAATAGTATGTTATATGTCAATTCCTTGTCTAATACTTGACACACTATGTCTTTGACAATTGGTCCCACTTGAATGGGTAAAACGATCAATCCTTGGGAAGATCTCTCTTCATCATCATATGCTTCTATGGTGATTTTCCTTCTAGGATCAATAGCATTTTTAGAATATCCCAATGCAAGAACAAGCTTGAGAGTGAAAATATTTAAGCCCACTACTCCATCTATAAGGACACGTTTGATGCAATGTTTATGGATTAAGACTTTGATGTGGAGAGTAGCATTATGGGGATGGGTGGTGGATGCATCGTCATGTTTAGAGAATGATAAGAAATGAAGTGCAGTCAAATGTCCCACCATAGCTTGAAATGTATAGACTTCTAGATTTTTTGGTACTGTGGTGGCAACTAAAGCTTGTTCCAGGATTTCTTTGTGTGTCGGTGAAATATTGAGAAGTTCCAATATGGATATTTGAGCGGGTATCTTCTATAAATAATCAGCAATGTTATATTGAGTTATAGGAAAAATAGTCATTTTGGGCGTGGAAGGGGTAGCTTCTTTCAATGTTACCTTGGCTTTTCCTCTTGTGATTGCATTGATTGGTGGATTGTCTTGATCATTTGTGATTTTGATGACGTTAATTCAATTGTCATGCGTGTCATTGTTGGTGATCATATTTCTAGGTACAAGGTCATTGATTTGGTGTGAGATGGGGTCGATATCATTGTGCTGGTTTTCAGTAGTGGCATCCTTCCCTTGGCTTCCGATTTCACTGTCTTGAATGGAATTCTCAACCATCTAAATACAATGAATGGTAGAATCATAAACATAGTTTACATTCTTTCCTTTGGTATTCAATGTAGAGGACTCTCCCTTTTCATAATTGGGTAAAGGATTCTTCAACACTCCCTGATCGTTGTTTGTTTGGGGTCCTTCAATGTGTACCTTTTTGTTATCAATGAGATCTTGGATTGCGTGTTTTGATTGCCAACAGTCTTTCGTCATATGACCCTTGTTTTGATGATAATGACAGTAATGGGCATCATTCCACCAAAAGGATTTGACTTGTGGATCCCAGTTTCATGCTTCTAGCATTGTGATAAGCTTAGCCTCAGTAAGTTCCTTTAAGGAAAAATCTAAGGATTGTCCCAACGGTGTGAATTTCCATTGATTGGAAGGTTTTGGAAATGGTGTTGCTTTAGTCCCTAGATTAGTCTGATTGTTGTTTTGGATAACATTTGGAGTGTTGGGAGGATTGTTGGTTTGATTAGTCTTGGTGGCAGCTATTGTTAGGTTGAATACTGGCTTTGTATTTTGATTTTCAGCTATGACCTCATTGTTACCCACGTTCTTGTTTCATTGCCAAAGTTTAGGTTTGTCCCCACCATTGTAGTTGTTAGAGGAAGTGGATGAATTTTTTTCATTGTATACTTTATTGACCCCCCTTTTGACTAAGGATTCTTCGATTTTAATTCCATTTTCAATCAATTTTTCAAAGGTAGGGGGACATTGTAATTCCAATCTATAACTCATCTCATCATTTAGGTTGTTAATGAAAATATATATCTTTTCCTTTTCAGGTACAGGATGAGAATACCTTGCAAACAATCTCCTCCATTTTTGCAAGAAAATGAGGAAGGACTCGCCCTTTTTCTGTTTCAAGTTGCAAAGGTCTTTCATGGTGATATCATGTTGGATATTGTAAGAGTATTGAGTGAGAAATCTATTGACCAACTCTTCAAATTCCTTGATGGGGGGTGTAGTCTTTGAAAACCATTCAAGGAAAATTCCCTCCTAGACTTCGTGGAAATAGTCTCATCAAATAAGTTTCCTCATGCACAAATTCTAGACTCATAGTTCGGAATTCCCTCACATGATATAATGGATCAGTTGTACCATTGTATTTATCATACTTTGGTAATTCACTATGTTTAGGGAAAGGAATCATGTTGATGGATTGATTAAAGGGATATGGAAAAATGTCCTTGATCAAGTATCATTTTGAGGTTCCCCTTTGCATGTCTAGAACTTGTTGTTAAATTTTTTTCATTTGGTGAGTTAAAGAAACCATTTGTTTTGTTCCCTTTTTAGGATTTTGGGGAGGTGCTTTTAAGATGTTGATATCAAAATCAGGAGGAAGTTTGATTCCTTGATTGGCCAACATTAAGAGGTATTTTTCCCCATCTCTTTCAAAAATATTTTCCAAAAACTTATGGAAGTTGGGGTCTTGTTCCGCTTGTCGGATATCCTCATCATTTATTTCTTCCCCTTGAGTGTTGTTGAGTCCAAGAATAGGGTTTTCTTTTGCATCAGCCATGTTGCTAGGGATCTCACTATTTTGAGGTTCAATGTTGGTAATTTCAATGTTGGGAGTTTCGATATCGAAAGTTTCACTACTCAAACTTCCTATATTTTTCATTTCAAAGTTGGGTGTTCCAAGTTCCTTGTTCTTGAGTCTTCTCTTTTGTGATCTTGTTTGGACAGGCATACAAATGTTAGGATTTAGACTAAGCTTTGATCTAAGTTTGAAATAGTGCCAAGGATTACAACTAAGTCAAATAGAATGAAAAATTCTATTGATTAGACTAAGTTTGATTTGATTGCATGACATAGTTTCGTGATTAAAGGATGACAGATCCTGAAGATGAAACTAGGTAAGCAAAAATGTGATGATTATAGATGATTTAGGCACCTTGAAATGTTTATATCTAGGTTTAGTTTGAAAAGCTTCACTTGTATAGTCTTTTTTGACATGTTTCTAAGGCATCTAAGGAACAATCTTGGACTTGGAGTTTTGATTCAAGATGTGTAATTAAGGTACTCAAAACATTGGAAAAGTCTTGGATTTTGACAATAGTACATTTATAACTCTAGATTGTTCTTAAAAGCTTTCTTGTAAAAATTGAAGGTTAACCTTTCTCTAAAGTCGTAGAGCATAGAAAAATGTTTCTGATGTTTTTTTGGACTAAGAGGTTTGATCCTTGGTTTTCTAATCTTGATCTTTCATGAAATCATCATGTAAATCCCATATCCTGACTTTGGTTTGCCTAAGGAAAGGTTGAACACTGCTGAAAGGACTAATTTTTTTTTTAATATGGATGGACCTAAGTTACTAACTTTTCTATCTCAATGAATGTAGTTCTGAATCAAGGTTTTCACTTTTGAAATGTAACATTTTTTATGGTATTTTGTTTGAGTTTCATTTTGAAGAAACTTCAAGCAAAATATACACTCCTAAGGTTGTGTAAGATTGTATTCTTTTAGATTCCACGCGGGTTTTACCCCAACCACACTATCTTTAGCGGATGAATTCAGAAGCTTGGCTACACGAGCTCCCCCTTATATTGCACTCTCTTCTTAGGCCAACCAAGCTTCCAGTTCCCATGAAACTCTCATGGCGAACTGATTATCTCTACTAAAAACTGCGAGAATGTGGATGCCTTGGCAACGACCATTGCTACACCAAAGAATAGATAAAGTATTTTGGAAAATCTACAGGGGTTTTAATTCAAATATTCCATTCGTAGGGAGTGACCCATGCGCTGAGAGTCCCTTTCGATCGATCTCGTCAAATCCACCCGCATGATACTTGAACTTTCCCCAAGTATCCACATTTATATCCTGGTTGGAAGTCGCTTGGCTTTAGTGTGTTACCGGTTGGGTCATTCCCTTGGGTGATTACTTTTTCCCACAAGGTAGGCCCTCTAGGATAAATAAAATCAAGCAAGCATACCTGTAGTTCGATCACTCTTTATTTCACATGAATAAAGAGATAACTCACGCTATATACCCCACTTACACTCACACATAAACAAGAACAGGTCTGGCTTTTTGGATCACCCAATTAAGGGGAGAGCATATGCCTACCATCCATCACATACAAAAGACATGGTGATCATTAACCCATTAATTAAGCTATGTTCCTAACTTAACCAAAAGGAAACATGATATTTGTTAACCTTTTAATTAAGCTATGTTCTTATCTTAACCAAAAGGAGACAAGTGAATAACATCCAGCCCCTGCAATATGTTAGTAGTTTATGTTTTGCGTCTTTGACAACAATTCTAGGAAAACCTACAAATGCACAACACAAAATGTGAGTTTCTGATTTGGTGAAAAACTGCAAGAGGTGCCAAAATAGAGACAAGAGGCACCAAAACAAAGGCAAGAGGTGCCAAAATAGAGACAGAAAGTTCAAAAATAGAGTTAGACAAGCTAGAACACCCTAAAACAGTTTGCAAGAGGCGCCAAAACAGGTGCAAGAGGCGCCAAAACTCCAGAAACAATGTAGAATGGTCTCAGAATGGGTGAAAATGATCTCGAAACATCTTGCAAGACGTGCCAAAACAAGTGCAAGTGGCGCCAAAACTCTAAAATTGGCCTAGAATGGTCCTAGAATAGGTGGAAATAGTCTCGGAATAACTTGCAAGAGGTGCCAAAATAGGTGCAAGAGGCGCCAAAACTCTAAAAATGGCCTAGAATGGTCTTGGAACAGGTGGAAACAGTCTCATAACAACTTGCAAGAGGTGCCAAAACTCAAGCAAGAGGTGCCAAAATAGAGACAAGAGGCACTAGAACTCCATAAACAGCCCAAAATTGCCTCAAAACAGGTGCAAAAGGCTCTCAAGTCTCCAATTTGAACCTGCGATCACGAAATTTGCAAAAAAGCTAGAAAAAAATGAGGAAAGGCCCCCACGGTGGGTTCCATTTTGTGTGTGTGTCGAATGTGGAGAGATTCAATATCAACACAAACCTTAATGAGACGGTTTACATTCAAAGTTTGATCAAGTAAACTACTCTATTTGTAATACAATCAAACCTTTCAAATACGTATAATTGTCCTCTATTTCTAGGGATTTATTAAACCATTTGGCCCTCATATTTCTATGGGCACAATGGTTGTTAAAATGACTACCTAGTAAAATGAGATTTGATGCTTAATATGCAAGCTAAGATGATTCCTACGTGCAAACGTGTGCTAGAAGGATTAGTGGTATGCTTCTAAATGAAACAAAACAATGGAAAGGATGATGGATACGATGATAAATGAAGGATGATGTTGATGATAAATGAACAAGTGGAGATGAGTGAGATGATATGAAACTATAATGAACTATTCATGATTATACATATGATCAAATGAAAACATAAAACAAACTAACCTAAAATACAACTATGATGCAATGGGGATGATAAAATGAAACTATGAAGCAATTAATTAATCTAAAATGAGAATGCAAAGTAACACATGATATGGAAACTAGTTATAAGACTCCATGAAAGCTCCAATCTCCTAAGATAAACCTGCATAGTAACTTTGCTCAAATTGTGGATGATAGATGCAAAGGAAAGAGGGTGTATTTATAGGGTTTCTCAAGCACTTTGTGAGGTGGCACCTATCAACGGTCTAGATTTGAAGGAGAAATAATAGATGGTAGAGATGGAAGAAATCAAGATATTGTCCCCTTGACCAAGGACAACATGCCATGTGTGTGGAGAGAATCCCTTGACCAATTGGAAACATGCCAAAAGGATGGGAGACCCAAGTGTGTGAAACAAAGACCCATGTGCTCCAAATTTGTTGGAAGTGTGGGGGAATAAAGCCATGTTCCTTTTCTCATTGGTGGAAGTGTGTGAGGATAATTCTAATTAATAATTAGGCTTTATTTGTTTTCATGTTACCTTTGTGAAGTGGCACAAGAAAATGTAGTAGACATGTGCTCTAATTTTTAATCAAGATTAAGGAAGATTAATTAAATAAACACGTTTAGGGTATTTTGTTTATTTAATTATTTAGAAGAATATGATTTTGGAGAATTAAAAGAAGAGTGAACAATATAAATAAAGATAGACCTTATTTATATGTAGTTGAAGCATTAATCAAATAAGTTGTATTTAATTAACTGAATATGATGAGCATTTTTAGGTGTATATAGATGTTATGATTGCTATGATGCTAAGATGCTTGATTGCTTGATTGCTATTCCTGAAGAGTAAATTTGCACAAAGATGTGATCCAGATTCATTTTCAGAAGGCTGTATTTATAGATTCACGATGGCAATTTCGTGAAGGGGCAACACAGCAAAGGTCTGGATTTGATCTGGAGGATTGAATGGTGAGATGAAGAACCTTGAGTTGATCATGGGAATGGTTTCTCCCCATGAAAATATCAAGCCAGATGATAGGAAGAATCAGAGGAAGGAGATTGAAGAGGATTTCTTGTAATTTTGTCTCCAAAGCTTTCCCATGAATGCCAGTTGAATTAAATTGGATATTTGATATCTAATTTGGTAGATGAGTGAAAAGAGGAAATTTCCCTTTATGCCTTTATTTGAATAATTTATGATTTATTCAAATTAGTAAAAGGGAATAAATAATTTAATAAAAAAAACTATAGAATTTTTTTATTAAATAAATATAGAAATAATATGATAATTAAACAGCAAAGTATTTATCCTTGTTTAATTAATTGAGATTGAATGATGTGATAATTAAATAACACAAACTATTGAAGTTGTATATATAATTAAAATTGAAGAATAGAAGAATGAACTATAAATAAATATTTCTATTTATTTAATAGTAGAGGAATTTAATTATGATAATTAAATAAAACAAAGTGAAATTCATTTATTTAATTAAGACGAAAATAATAGAATAAAGATTGAAGAATTTTAAGATGAACTATATAAATAAATATTTCTATTTATTTAATAGTAGATGAAATAAAGGTTAATTAATCAAATAAATTATATTTAAGTAATTATATTCTCTAGACCATTTTTAGGTGTACACATTTTTCCCCTCTTTGAAGTGATGTGTTTACACATTGCTTCAAAGAAAATTTTGTTGTTGCTGCTAGTATCGACGAAAAAAATTCAGTATGCCCCTGACTTGCCCCAGACATTGATTTTTCTGTGATGATGGATATATGCCCCCTCAGGAGATAAATTAATGGTTTTTTTTACTTTTTTGATTTTTTGGAATTTTCAATTTTCTGATGATTTTTCGATGATTTTTCGATGATTCGATGTTGAAATAATTTATCTCCTGATAAAGAATGTAGAATATTGCCCCTAGATAAATTTGAATTAATCTCTCTTAAAAAAAATGAATCCCACCAAAATCCCACTTCTAATAACCCATAAAAGGTCAAAAAGGTCATTTTCAAACTCATTTGTGCATTTGAGTTTTGTAAATCTTGTGAGAGAGAGCTATTTGAGCAACTTGGAGCAAGATACAAATCCCCTACCACACTCACCAATTTGAGCACGTGCGACGACAAAACCGCCTAGCTGCCTATGGACTTTTGCTACATACCGTGAACTCCCTCGTGTTTTGTGCATTTCTCATTTTTCACACTTTTTCTAGATTTTAAAATTTAGGTTTCTTTTAGCGCTTTTCCCTTCCGTTGTAGTGCTTAGGCTTACTGTTTTAGTGCTTCCAAAACTTTAGCGCTCAGGTAGAATTTTTTAGCACTTAGATAGGATAAATTAGTGCTTAGGATAGAAACTTTAGCACTTTGACTCTTTATTCTAGTGCTTTGAATAGTTAGCGCGTCAACCCAGTGAATTAGCACAATGCCCCAATAGAATAGCACTTCTGGTGAAATGGCACTTTGACCACCTGAAATAGCACTTTTGATTGATGAAATGGCGCATATAGTGATTTAGCGCTTTGAACGCCTGTTTTAGCACTTTTGAGTGTTTTAATGGCCCTTTTGATATTTTGGTGCATAGAAACTTTGTTTCAGTGCATCCAAGGCAGATTGATAAAGTTTGTCAAATTTGTCCTTGATTTTGTTGATTTTCAATCGCGTCAGCCATTAGTTTGATATGTTTAATGATCCTGATCAAGTAGATGATGTTCAACCTTATGATAGGTGAGATCTAATATTTGATTGATGATAATTATCCTCATGATAGGCAAGGAATAATTATGGTTTGATTGATTTACCTCATGATAAGCGAGGTTGATTTGATGTATTGATGATTGACCTCATGATAGGTGAGGTAAAATTTTAAGATTGATGATTGACCTCATGATAGGCGAGGTTCAATGATATTTGCTCACAAGATTTGATCAAAAATTCTCACCAAGAGTTGATTAGATTTGATAGGATAATTGATGTTTGATGATTTGAGAAAAAAAGTATTGACTTTGAATATTTCCTGATAATAGGAGTCGTTGGAGAACCTTCAGGTTCAAGAACAGTTTCCTTGGACATTTGATTTGATACCACAGTTAGCGCAACCTAAGATGACAGTCATTGTACAATGTGGATTTTCTTCTCTATTATTCATGCCCCAGATTAGGACTAATCGAGGTCTCCTAACAACGTTAGCTAAGAGGTGGCATAGCAAGCATAACACCTTCTACCTTCCTACCAGTGAGATGACAGTCACCCCTGAGGATGTCTAGCAGATTCTACAGATTCCCATTGTTGGAGAGGTGGTTGTCTATGATTCTAAAGAGTAGGGTGGGACCAATGCTCTCTGCAAAGTGTTTTAGGATGATCATATTTTTGGGTATTGGATTCCATGGCGTGAGATGGTGGGTGCTTATGTTAGAATCCAAGATCACCTGCATGCAATCACCTATTACATGCAAAAGACATGAAGAACCAAAAATGATGTTATGTAAACCTCTCTATAAAAATGCATTAAGAGAATCAACTATTACAAAGTGATCAATCCTTATGAAGGAGATCAAGAAACCCTAAAAGGGAAACCCTAAATAAAACCCTAGTGTGCACACTTAATAATTAATAATTAATTATTAATGTGCCTAAGTTTAGCTTAAGTAATAAAGAGGAATAAGTGACTTAATTAATTAATCAATCGATGTAATTAATTAAGCATAATAACTTTTACTCTAACACCCCCCCTTAAGATGAACTTAGGAAGAAGCTAAAACACTAGAATAAGATGCATGAAAGCAAAGATGGGTCCCAGCAACTAGGCCTGATCAGGTACCCATTTACAAATGCAATAAAGGAGTAGAGAAGGAAAAACCTAGTGGGACAAAACCCCCCTACAATGTGATGACATGCTGCAAAGAAGCACTGGAAGAACTCTGTAGAGTAACACTGGAACCGCAATCTGATAAGCAAGGAAATATATCTCTATCTACAACCGAAACCAAAACCAGAATCAAAATAATGTGACAGCAGACCCGATGCCACAGAACACTCGAAAACTCCAAACGGGAACAACCCTGGAATCTATGAAGCAGCAAGCAATTATTGAATGATGTATTACTGAAAACGAAGTGCAAAGATGCAAGATGCACTCTCCCAACTGCCAAAATATCCAAGTAATCGTCAAACAACCCATCGGGCCAAATCTGGACTAACTGATAAACCTGGGATAGATATAGAAAAAGTGCATGGACAGCAACATAAAGCTCCTTAATACCTTTCCAACGCCACAAACGAGGCAAAAAATGGACATCGTGGCAAAAAGTTATGAGCTTGGAAGTCCAAAAATAACATCTGACTTCAAACAGCAATAAATGCAAGAAAACAGAAAAATACTGTAAAATAAATAGCACCACTAGAAAGTTCTCGGAACTAGCTTTCCGTCAATATCTTGTTTACCCAATTTTGATACCGTATGCCCAAGTTATGACCAAAAGAAAAAAAACTGCTTTTTTAGAAAAAAAAACTAGGGTTAGGAGGGGCAAAGAGGGTCGTACGGCTGCTGACGTCATGCTGACGTCACCCGTTCACGAGGTTAAAATTGACGCCTTCTAGCCGTCGCTGCAAAAAATCGGCCACCCGCAAAATGAAAAAAAATTGGGCCCCTAGTCCTGTGGGCACCGGGGCTAGCGGGCTAGTGTTGGGGTCGAATCCCCTGGTTTTCCATATGGTCGAGGGTGGGTGCAAGGGGCCGGATCTCGCTCTAGTTCCTGATATGGCCGTGGCCTGGCATTTGAAGCCCGCGGGGTCTGGGGAGATCAACGGTGGACTGGTGGTGGAGTGGGCCGGCAGCGGCGTTTGGGTGGCCGCCGAGCGGCGGACCCCTTCTATACTGGGCGCACAGGCATAGAACCCAAGAAAAACATTTTTTTTTAATTTTTTTTCATTTTTTGAGCTTCGGGAAGCATGCTGGAGAGGCCGTATGGCCCCTAGACCAAAAAAATTTTGCCTCCCAGATCAACTGCACCAAAATGGATGATTTGACAGGCATTTCTAGGGTTTTGGGACGCTGCGAATGCAATGGCAACGTCCATTTGAGCCCAAAGTGAGCCAAAAAAATAGGCTACCCCCAGATCTTGCAGAAAAGATTCCTGTGGAAACCCTTGCACTTGAAACTCACAGAAAGGCCATATCTTTAGATCACGAACAAGCAATTGCAGGTCTGGAGCTCTGATACCATGTTAGAATCCAAGATCACCTGCATGCAATCACCTATTACATGCAAAAGACATGAAGAACCAAAAACGATGTTCTATAAACCTCTCTATAAAAATGCATTAAGAGAATCAATTATTGCAAAGTGATCAATCCTTATGAACGAGATCAAGAAACCCTAAAAGGGAAACCCTAAATGAAACCCTAGTGTGCACACTTAATAATTAATAATTAATTATTAATGTGCCTAAGTTTAGCTTAAGTAATAAAGAGGAATAAGTGACTTAATTAATTAATCAATGTGATGTAATTAATTAAGCATAATAACTTATTACTCTAACAGCTTATGCCACCCTTCCTGCAATTCTGGCTAGTTTCATTGGAGGTTTCCTTTGTCCTGATCATAGGTCAAAGTGACTTTTTGTTGGTTGGGGTCATGTGTTAGAGAGTATGATTGTTCATGGGATGAGATATGCTTAGGGAATGTGTATGCTTTCCCATTTGTATCATGATTTACATTCGGTTGTTTACCTTCGAGGTTGCATTTTGTCATTCGGAGCTACTTTATTATAGGAGTGGGCGTGGGAGTACATAGTTGTCACGCATCTAATGCCAGTGAGATAGAGACCAGTTATGAGACCGTATGTGTATAGATATGCAAGTCACCTTACTCAGTCCATACTGGGTAAGTTAGAGCACTAGAGGAGAGTGATGGATGATATAGAGTCTATGACATGGCATTCATATCTAGATTGTGAGCATTGGGATGAGGATGATATTCAAGTTCCTTTTCTCTGTCAGTCTATGTTACTAATTGGTTAGACTCATTGGGTATTAGAGATATTCTTGATCAGATGAGTTCATAGATAGTATGGTTTGGTTCAGGGTATGCCCCAGGGTGTTGCTCATTACGCCTATCGTCAATCAGATTCCACAGAGTGGGGGCCTATTTTGTCATATGATGTTGTTTAGGAGTATCAATCTTTGTAGCCATTAGAGTGAGATATCCATCCTAACATTGTTGAGCCACCTATGACAACAGATTATGCAGAGTATCTGGCTTTGCATCCTTCTCCACGCATTACCATTCCTAATAATCCTACTCCACTACCTACAGAGGAGGATGTTGTGGCACATGGTCATAGGCAGAGGAGAGAAGAGGTTGGTGAGGTTGAGGTGGAGGATGTTGAGGTTGGTGGTGATGAGGAGGGTAGTGGAGATGAGGAGGGTAGTGGGGATGAGAGGGATAGTGGTGATGAGAGCAGTGGAGATGTTGCAGGTGGGTTGGGTCCAATGTTAGATGTGCATGAGCATATAGTGCCTTGTAAGAGGCAAGCAGTGGGAGATCTTACAGAGTAGTTACAAATTGTGAGCCTTCAGGTGCAATTAGAGACCATATAGGCTCAGCTTGTTCAGGCTTAGGGTTTATTATCACAGACTCAAGCTCAAATGCAGGCACAAGCCCAGTCACACACATAGGCTTTAGCATCAGTATAGGCTCAGTTGGCTGCAGCTTAGGCTCAAATCACAGCATTGACAGCCGAGAGGGATGCTGCTAGGTATATTGCGGGGGCAGCTCAGGGTCAGATTGCACCATTGATAGTTGAGAGGGATGCTGCCATATTTACTGTAGAGGGGGATCAAGCTGCAGTCGAGAGATTGCAGAGATTGGAAAATGGTACAACTGTTGCAGATTATATGAAAGAGGTTGTCCATATTGGTGGGGAGGTAGAGTATTATAGAGGTAAATTACATGATGTCATCCCTTCAGAGCAAGGAGTGAGCTACATGCAGTCCCAATCTGGCAAGAATCATTCCTAGACTATCAATGCGGGTGTGACTCATCCTATCCCTAGAGACCCAAGAGATCCTGGTACATCCAGTGGTGGTGGAGGTACTGGTCTTGCGATGCCTACACCGTCTGGAGCTAGCAACACTTATTTTTCATGGTGTGATTCCTCTGTTGTATTTTGAGAGGATGATGTACATTCTGATTACAACCATTTTTTGATGTTATATCTCTCTTCATTTCAAACATCACTATATACTTGACATTTTATGATTTTGAGATCTATATGATATGCAGCAGATTTTATCGATCTATCATGTGTGTTATATGATTCTATGTTGGATGCATTTATTTCTATGTTCTATATGCCATGTGATGATCCTTATATTATGATGTTATGGATGCAAATTATAATCATGATGACATGCTTTATGATTTATGGTGTTCCACCTATGATGTGTATTATGATGATATATGGATGTATGATGTATGGATGTAATTTATAATCGTGATGCATGTATGCATATATGTATGATGATGAATATGATGTTTTAATGTTAAATGATGTATAATGTATATGGGATATATGCACTTTTATTCTTGTGATATCAATGCAAATTATGATGCGATGAATGAATGATGAAAACAATGAATGATATATATGATGTTATTTTGAATGTGTGATAATGATGTGATGAATAGATAAAAAAAGATGCAACTACATAGTGATTTGTTTTTTATATTTTCTTATGCGATTTATGATGTGATGTACAATTGAAGAAATGACATGATTAATGAAAATTATATGTTTTAAATGATAAATGATGAAATGATAAGTGTGGAATAAGTAAATAAGTAAAAAAACTAAAAAAAATTCTTAATGAAACATAATATCAATATTTTAACAGCAATTAACTAATTTAAAGCACATAAAACTTGAAAGCATCTCATTGTTTCCTATCTCCAAAGATTTATTAAATCATAGAGGGCTCTTAAATTTGGTAAGCACTGTGACTGTTAAAATACCTATCTAGAAATGGAATGATGCTAAATGAAATGATGTGATTCTATATGATGATTTCTAAATGATATTGATGCTACTGTAATCTAAATTGACATGAAACCCGATGGATGGAAGCTACAGTAAAACTATGATGCAGCCATGATTATGAGTCTATAGATGCTATGATTGTTATGATGCTAAGATGCTATTGCTATAATTGCTTGATTGCTTGATTGTTTTTCCTGCAAAGTAAGTTTGCACAAAGTTGGTATCCATTCTTTGCTTCAGAAGGCTGTATATATAGATTTATGGCAGCACATTGTGATGGGGTAGCACAACAAAGGCTTGGTTTCAATCTGTAGAATTGAATGGTAAGAGATTGAGAAACTTGAGTTGATCATGGGAATGGTTCCTCCCCATGAAAACATCAGGCCAAATGATAGGAAGAATTAGAGGAAGGAAATTGAGAGATTGATTCCAATTTGTCTCCAAAGCTTTCCTGTGAAAACCAGTTGAATTAAATTGGATATTTGATATCTAATCTGGTAGGTGAGTGAATAGAGGAAATTGTATTTATGCCTTTATTTGAATAATTTATGATTTATTCAAATTAGTAAAAGGGAATAAATAATTTAATAAAACAAACTATAGAATTTTTTTATTAATTAAATATAGAAAGAATATGATAATTAAACAACAAAGTATTTATCCTTGTTTAATTAATTAAAATTGAATGATGTGATAATTAAATAACACAAACTATTGAAGTTGTATATTTAATTAAAATTGAAGAATAGAAGAATGAACTATAAATAAATATTTCTATTTATTTAATAGTAGAGGAACTTAATTATGATAATTAAATAAAACAAAGTGAAATTCATTTATTTAATTAAGACAAAAATAATAGAATAAAGATTGAAGAATTTTAAGATGAACTATATAAATAAATATTTCTATTTATTTGATAGTAGATGAAATAAAGGTTAATTAATCAAATAAATTATATTTAATTAATTATATTCTCTAGACCATTTTTAGGTGTATACATTTTTCCCCTTTTTTAAGTGATGTGTTTACACATTTCTTCAAAGAAAATTTTGTTGCTACTGCCAATATCGACAAAAAAAAAATTAGTATGCCCCAGACGTGCCCCAAACATTGATTTTAGCTGATGATGGATATATGCCCCCCGGGAGATAAATTGATGAATTTTTGATTTTTTTGTATTTTTCGTAATTTTGTAATTTTTTATGATTTTCTAATGATTTGATGTTGAAATAATTTATCTCCCGATAAAGAATATTGATTCCGCCAGATGATTAAATGTTGCCTTGCTTTGCCTCCTTGTGTTTGATGATTTTTTATCATGTCAGTCTTTGATTTGATATTGATTGATGATCCTGATAGACTAGAAGATTATTGATCTCATGATAGGTGAGATTCAATGATTGATTGATTAATTGACCTCATGATAGGTGAGGATCAGTGATATATTGATGATTAACCTCATGATAGGCGAGAATCAATGATAGATTGATGATTTGATTGACCTCATGATAGGCGAGGATCAATAATAGATTGATGATGATTGACCTCATGATACCTGTGAGGATCAATGATAGATTGATGATGATTGACCTCATGATAGGCGAGGATCAATGATAGATTGATGATGATTGACCGCATGATAGGTGAGGATCAATGATAGATTGATAGTCTGATTGATTTTTGATTGATTGATAATATTGCTGATTTGCAATATGTTATGATCATAGGAGGATTTTAGAGTTCTTCCCAAATATGTGGGACATGATTCCACATCCGGTGCAAGCCAATATAGATATCATCAGTCGATGTGGTTTATCATCTTTGATTGAGATGCCCCAGCATAGGATTGATTAATGTACTGAAACTTGATGATGTGCACTTATTTAGTCAGAGATTTTATGATTTTTGTCACTTTGTTGATGTATCTCTCCATGTTTGGATATCATTGTACACTTGACATTATTATTTTAAGGTTTATATGATATGCAGCAGACTATTGATCTATATGGTGTCGATATGTGTTTATGATGGACGCATTTTATTTCTATGTGTTTATGCTATGTGATATTCTATATGATGGTTGTTTTTTTTTTTGATATGCTATGGATGCAAATGATGAAACATGATAACATGTGATACTTTATGATGTTAAAATTTGATTATGTGAATAATGATGATGTATGAATGCATGATGTGCATTGTATGACAATGGATATATGTAAATGATATGGTAATGCAACTATATGCCTGATTTTGGATGTGTTGTTCTTAATGATATATGATATAATGATAATGAAATATGATGCATTTTTTTTTTGGGTATTTTAAATGCATATAGATGATATAATAAATGGATGAATGAATGATTTAAATGATGATATTTTTAATGTGCAATGTATGATATGATAATGTTAATGAAAATGCAATTTGTAGTTGATTTATTTTTTTATTTTCTCTATGCAATTTAGATGATGTGATGTTAAATGAAGAATATGACATGATTAATGCAAATGATTTGATCCAATGTATGAATGATAAAATGTATAATAATGCAATAGAAATGATTATGCAACTATATGATAATGATGATGTTTTTGTTAATGTCAAGTATACTCAATCCATTAATAAGGAAAATTAACATTATTAGGAATTGGTTACCTGTCTTTGGAACAAAATACTCTGCATATGCAAAACTAATCATAAATGCTATCTAATTTAATCATGCAAAACTACATGCAAATATTGGCATCTTAACAGTCCATGTATTGTGCTTTTTATCATCATTGAGCTTTTAAAATGTTGAAAGTGAGTACAAGCATCAATGGTATATGTTAGACCAATGACGACCTGAGTACTACTTTCATGATTTTTGATATTGCAAGTGAGCACAAGCATCTAGGTATAATTAAACCGAGATTACTTGAACATTTCTTGTATAAATAGAGAAGAATCAATCACTTTCCTATGTGAATTCTGAATGTCATCAATGATACTTTGTAGAGCACGTCTCGCGACAATTCACATAATAATAATGATTAATTCACAAACAGCAGATAAAGAAAATACCATTCTCCTTCCTAGAGTTCCTCCAAAGAAATGATAACAAAGATCAAAGAACAAAATATCCAACATTTTACTTAGAGTATTTCAACCATTATTCAGATTAGATCATCCATATTAATACTTATTTTAACATTTGATTTGGATGGTTGATGGAATGGTTTTGATGTTTGTTGTATGTTCAATGTCAGATCTTCCTATGATCATTGTGTTTGTTGTGTTCGTCATACTGATGTTTTTCCATTTGATTAGGCTCAAAGTTTATTGCCCCCAGTGAGTTCAGGATTTTTCCCCCCAAGCTAGGGTGAGACACAACCACATTTTCCAAGATATGTACATGAGATTTTATTGCACGTTTTTCATATTTTATGATTTTTTTGTATTTTTTTTACTTTTTCACTTTTTTTGTATTTTTCTCTTCTTTTTTGTGGTTTTTCTGATTTTTTTATTTTTTTTGGATTTTGTAGCTTTTTTTTTCAAGATATTTAAGATGGAATAAGATAATATGACTAATTGAAGGAATAAGATTCCCCACAATAGGGGTAATGCAACCATGGATAAATGATAGATCAAAATGAAAGATTCACTGTAAAACATGTCACAGAAGCAACATATCTCTTATCAAAAGATGATAATGGTTGATTGATTAAGATGCCAAAAATGATTGATTCCATAAGGCATGATGATGATAAGTACTTAGGATCACTAATTTCCTCTAAGTATGATAATATTGATGATTGTTGATGATTGATTGACAAAATATATGAGGATTGGATAATATTTTACAGCTAGGCTCAAATATTATTTACATGATAAGATTCAAGGTTGCAAAGGGACATGGTGACATGGATTTTGATAAGCTAGGAGATATGGAATGGAAGAAAGTAAGGATAAAAATAATGAATGTTGATGATCAAGATCAAATAGATAAGAGACAGACACAAGGCCCAAGTATTTTTCCCCTATTCGTCATCAAGACCAAGGAAAGGAAGAAAGGATGTATCTAGTAAGAATGATGGAATGTGGATAAGATGAAAGATATGATATGGAAGATATGTATAAAGCGTATAGGATAAGATATATGATGTTCAAGAAGATCCTTAACCTTGTCCAGATCAAAGGTGGAAATGTAAGGAATGAGCATGACCATCAATGGTAAGTTGGACAAAACTTGTCCCTAAGTGTAGAGTGCAAGAGGAATATGGAAGATAGGATATGGATGATAGGGAGATGGAGGAAGGACTTAAGCATCAAGTTTCACAACCAAATATCCCTCTAATAAACTATGGAAATTGGAATTAGACTCCTAAATGTTGGAAGATTAATGATACGATGGAATAATCTAAGGACTTATGCAAAGGTTTGGATTAAAGGAGAATGATGGGGGATGAATGTTGGATAACGGATAGGAGGTTGGAAGGCTTGTTGATGGATATATGGAAAGGATGGAAAGATCAACATTGGAACACACCTTGAAGGTTGGTGGAGTGATGGAGGAAAAATGGATTTGGAAGGAGATAGGTTATTAGATGGAAAATTGGAGGAAGCTTTTGGATTAGCAAATTTGGATGCCAATTTAGATTTTATTGCTTCTATGAAACTTTTAGGAATCCACATGACTTTTGACTTTTATTTTTGCTTTGTGGGCCTTTGTGGCATTTGAAATTTTTCTTTTTGATTTATAGACCTTTGTGGTCTTTGAAATTTTCCTTTTTGCTTTGATGGGCCTTTGTGACCTTTTGAAATTTTCTTTTGATTTTGGATCAAATTTTCTTTAATTTTTGCATGTCTCTTCAAGGAGACATGTTGATCCTTTCATACATGTGGATTTTGATATAGAAGCTTTTGATATTTGGAACCGAAATTGCTTCCAAGAGCAATGGGAGGGGTGGATATAGATGAATGATATGGAGGTATTATGGATGAGTTAATGTGGGTATAATTTTGAAAGGGCAGCAAGGATGTGTGCCTTTGTTGTTCTTGAGAAATAGGATATGGACCTAGGATAGAGGGAAGGTTTGATGGACTAGGATGAGGACCTAGGATAGATGGAATGTTTGATGAACTAGGACACTTAGGCATATAATCAAGGTCGTGGTGATATGGGTTTCTTTGAACAGAAAGGGATTCTAGGATACCTTGTTCATGAAGGCCTAATCCTTTTCCTTTGTAATTCATTCTTTGACACATTCGTTTACCAATGGGATATGCATTGTTTGTGAAACAAGATGCAAGTCCATTTTGGGGAGGATATGATATGGATGAGAGGATAGGTGTTGGAAGTAAACCGGAATGGATAAAGGTGGAGGATCCCAATTTATAGGTGTGGGGTTCATGGATAGCTTGAATAGGTGTGATAGGCTCTTAACATGGGGATGATGGGGTGTTTTGATCTTGACTTGGAAAAGGATTATGAAGTGGTATGAAAGGCATATCTTGATCATGAGAAGGATAAACATCTTCATGGGATGAAAGGGTATCCTTGAATGGAAGCATATCTTGATCTTGATGAGGAAGGGAATCATGAGATTTTGTAGAAAGCATGTCTTGATCATCAGTTGGTAAGACATCATTAGATAGGATGGAAGAACTATCATGCTCTTGTGATGTAATAGAATCATGAGATGGTATGGATTGATTAGATGATGTGAAAGAAGAACCTAGAAGGATACTTGTCTCTTGAGATGGAAGGGAATTATTTTGGATGAAAAGTGAAAGGAGGGGATCATCATAAGATTCTTGAGAAATGGGATCTTGATCAAATATTGGAAGAATTTGTGGAATGTTGATATCATTGGATGGAGTGGAAAGAATATTTTGATCTTGATATGTAGGGGAGTCTATGCTAGCATGCTTTGGATTGAGAGATTGACATGAATCATTGGATGTTGAAGATATGATAGAAGAGGATGATTGGATGGAATTTTTAATTTGAGTGAAAGAATCTTGAGGTTTATTTTAGCTTATGGTGGATGGAGATAAATGCATGACATGATAGGATTGCTCAATATCATTTGTGTTTGAGGACTTAGATTTGGGCTTATTAAACTCTTTTTTTAAATCAAAGACATTGAACTTGGATGATGTAGTTTTTGGTGAAGAAGGTCTCATGTTCATTGTTTGGTCAAGAGGATATGGGTAGATGTCTGGCAGCAGATATCTTTCTATGGTTTCTCTTTGAATGTATTGGAATTGGTGTTGAAGGTTTTCCATCTGCTCAGTTAAAGCATTCAATTGATCCTCATCTATTTCATCCATGGTGGTTTGAGTTTCAATTTCCCATTCTTTGTATTTTTAGTCTTCGTGACCTTGTTAAAATGGACATACAAACGTTATTTTTTTCAATAAAATTTTGATCTTAGTTTGGTATAGTGTCAAGGATATTAACTCAAGTCAAATAGAATGATAGATTCTATTGATTAGGCTAAGTTGATAATTTGATTATACAATTTCATTTCTTTGATTTAGGATGACTGATCCTGAAACTTAACTTACTAATCAAATGTGTTTGATTGAGACACTTTTGGATGGTAGATCTTGGTTTGATTTGAACAAATTCAATTGTAAAGTCTAGTTTTTGCAGGTTTAAGACTCTGTTTTGATTTAGGAAAGTTTATGTTTTGATAAAATTTCCAAATTTTGATGTTAACTGTCTGATAGGGGTTTCCAATAGCTTTTTGTTTTCTTATTTTCTTTGTGTTTTTCACGATGATCTTATATGAATTAATGTTTTGAAAACACATCAAGCATTTGTAAAACAATTGTTTTTAAGTCCCAGAATCTAAACAATAAGTGTATGTTCAAGAATCAAACATGATCCTCCTTGATTTCCACTAGTTTTTGACAAGAAATACACTTCAAGAAGACTCACTCTTAAGGCCAAAAAGGTAATCATTATACTCAACAGCCCACATCTTAAAATTGCATCGACTCACACAGCCATGTCACCCCCTAGAGGGTGCCTGTGTTTTTGTCTTTTCTAGGCGCATACTCAAAGTTATATTTCTCGATCCCTTGAGAAAATAGTCCTTGGAAATTAAATGGTGAGTATCTTGGGGGTAGATTCTTCCCTCCCCTTGCACCGTGAGTATTACAATGTTTGGTTACTACCTCAGTTGGATTCTACACTATGGTTCATAGATAGGGTTTATGTTCGGAGCGGCAAATGATAAACTCCCTCAGGAAACCTCCCAATCTTTAGAACAAATATTTTGGGGATGGTTATCTTGCACACTTTCAGTAAATGTGGGTTTCCCCAAATTTACTTTTATTTTATAGTGGGTTGGAAAAACTAGCTTTGGTCGTTCCCACTCAGGTCCTTCTTGTAGGGTGAGTACTTTTTCCCACTACGGTAGGCCTTCTAAAGGATTTAACAAAGTGTAAATTGCATGAAATTAAAGGATGAGTTTGGTTTTTTTATCACCTAGTTTAGGGGAGAGCATAGGCCTATCACCTCACAATCACAGTAAGCAATGTTAAGTTTTAAAGCCTAAATGATAGTTTTCTATTCTACATGAAGATATTGCTTCACAAAAGACATGATGTTCATTTTAAATGAGATAGAAATGTATTATGACTACCCTAGGATTGGTGTATTTTAATCCAAATGACTACCCTAGGATTGGTTCATTTTAATCCAAATCCAAAAACCAATGAGTTTCTAATGTTCTTTTTAACCAACTTTGACAAAGCTTGTGTAGATGGTTAATTTTAAGCCCAAAGTAATGCTAGTTGGTCCTAAAGCATGAATGAAAAATAACATATGATGGGTTATTTTCCCATGGGTGTTTGAAAACACTATTACAATGGATATCAAATTTTTTTTTTCACTTCAATGCTCCATGTTCCTTTTAAAACCTACAATAAATGCTCAAAATGTTAAATGGGATCAAGAAATAAGAAGATATAAGGGTTAGATGAATGATTAAGCATAAAAATCCTAAAACTTAGACCAAGTTACAATGTGATTTGACTTTAAATGTAAAATTGAAACTTTTAACTCTACAAAAGTGAGAAATACCTACACCATTACATAGCTTATGAAATTCTACCCTATTTCAAAAAACAAAGTTTTGAAAAAGACCTTTGTATGACCAAGATATGGCCATTTTAAGATTGACTATCAAAGCACTAAAATAGAGGTCAAAAGGGCTACAAAATTTATCAGAAGCGCTACTTCATTAAAAGTGCTAAAACAGAGGTCAGAAGCGCTACATAATTTATTAGAAGCGCTACTTCATTAAAAGTGCTAAAACAGAGGTCAGAAGTGCTACATAATTTATCAGAAGTGCTAAAACAGTCAAAAGTGCTAAAACTTTTGGTGGATGCGTTGAAACAGTCAAAAGAGCTAAAAATTTCATCAGAAGCACTGCAAAATCCCTCAGTCGCGCCAAAAGAACACACCAGAATCCTATATGAACACTTTTCAGAAAAATTGTTAAAATACGGGGTTACCGCCCCACGGTGGGCGCCAAATTGTAAGTGTGGAATAAGTAAATAAGTAAAACAACTAAAAACACTTCTTAATGAAACATTATATCAAGATTTTAATAGCAATTAACTAATTTAAAGTACAGAAAACTTGAAAGCGTCTCATTGTTTCCTATCTCCAAAGATTTATTAAATCACAGAGGGCTCTTAGATTTGGTAAGCACTCTGACTATTAAAATTCCTATCTCGAGAATGGAATGATGCTAAATGCAATTATGTAATTCTATATGATGATTTCTAAATGATATTGATGCTATTGTAATCTAAATTGACATGAAACCTGATAAATGGAAGCTACAGTAAAATTATGATGCAGCCATGATTATGAGTCTACAGATGCTATGATTGATATGATGCTAAGATGCTTGATTGCTTGATTGCTATTCCTGCAGAGTAAATTTGCACAAAGATGGGATCCAGATTCATTTTCAGAAGGTTGTATTTATAGATTCACGGCAACAATTTTGTGAAGGGGCAGCACAACAAAGGCTTGGATTTGATCTAGAGGATTGAATGGTGAGAGATGAAGAACCTTGAGTTGCTCATGGGAATGGTTTCTCCCCATGAAAACATCGGGCTAGATGATAGGAAGAATTAGAGGAAGGAGATTGAAGAGGATTGCCTACAAGTTTTTCTCCAAATCTTTCCCATGAATGCCAATTGAATTATATTGAATATTTGATATCTAATTTGGTAGGTGAGTGAATAGAGGAAATTTCTCTTTATGCCTTTATTTGAATAATTTATAATTTATTCAAATTAGTAAAAGGGAATAAATAATTTAATAAAAAAAACTATAGAATTTGTTTATTAAATAAATATAGAAATAATATGATAATTAAACAACAAAGTATTTATCCTTGTTTAATTAATTGAGATTGAATGATGTGATAATTAAATAACACAAACTATTGAAGTTGTATATTTAATTAAAATTGAAGAATAGAAGAATGAACTATAAATAAATATTTCTATTTATTTAATAGTAGAGGAATTTAATTATGATAATTAAATAAAACAAAGTGAAATTTGTTTATTTAATTAAGATGAAAATAATAGAATAAAGATTGAAGAATTTTAAAATGAACTATATAAATAAATATTTCTATTTATTTAATAGTAGATGAAATAAAGGTTAATTAATCAAATAAATTATATTTAATCAATTATATTCTCCAGACCATTTTTAGGTGTATATAATGGGAATCCGACACACTGGCATGACTTTCTCACTAAACCACTTATTTGGGACAACTCACCTCACAGATGACCTGATGTTCCAAGGCCCCAGAGTGAGCACATTTTTTTTGTCAAAGCTTGATCCACCTTTTCATTTTTTATTTCATCAATGACATTACATTTTTTAATATCTTGATGATGCATATTATACACCTTGTGTGTGTACTTTTGTGCTTCTGTCAGTTTGATTTAGGATCCTAGACCCTAGGGGCTTCACTGCCTCCTCGATCTTTGTTATCCTAGACCATCTACATTGGTACGCTTGGGCCCCTCTTGGATGTCTACTTTAGTGTGATTTTGAAGCAAGTTCATCCTCTCACTAAAGGGGGGGCTAGATGTAATGACAGAAAAAGGGTATGCCTTTTCCTTGCTTAATTTGGGAATAACTATTGGACTTGGCATTGCCTTGATCTAGTGTTGTATTGTGCTTTACACATCCACATTAGGTCTAGGTCCCATTTAAGCTAAATAAACTTAACTTTTTTCTAATTTAGTGTTGTAAAGTGTATTTATTTACACTTTCACATTGGATTTTAGGCCCTATTGCATTTATGACCTTTATATCATCATTAATAGGCCCCTATGACCCTATATTGTGCATCCCAAGACATATTTTATCAAAACCCTGACAAGATCAATATATAAGCTTAAATTTTTGACTCCCTAACAATTTAGGACTAAAAATAGCCCTTGTGGAACCCATTCACCACCTTGGGTGAATGAGTCCCATCCAGGTATGACTCATTTTCTCGCACCTATTTTTAAGGTTTTGAGTGGGAAAAGTGGGTTTTTAATTCAAATTTCTTCCATGTCAGCCTTGGGGATCAAATTAATGGTCATTTAAGTGGATTACCTATAGAAAAAAGCTTTCAAATGCTCATTTCACATAAGAATCATAATCCTACATGATATCAAGTCAAGCAAGCGCGAATTAAGCATTCCAAGATCATCAAGAGAGCATTCAAGATCATTTCTAAGGCATTCAAGGGCAAGATTCTTCATCAATTGTTGTAGAAATTCAAGATCCCTCATCATGTCAAGCATATCAAGCATCAAGCATGTTATTGAGCTAGTTTTGTAATGTAGCATTGAAGATCCAAGATCAAGTATTGCTCTACACCTATTGTCAAAATCAATATCTACATCCTTCATGGCCATTTCATGTTGAGTTGTAGATTTACAAGACAATAATCAAGGTATCATTGTTCATGTTTAATGTCTTATGTTCCATGTTCTATGTTCCGTGTTTCATGTTCATCTTTCATTGTTTCATCATTTGGTTTAATTACCTAAAAGGGGTTTGACCAAGGTAAACCCCCATTCCCTAACAATCAACACTTTTTCTCTTTCTCTTTGTGTGATTGCAAATCTAGGTGCTTTGAAGATTTGAAGATCATTGAAGATTAGGTTACAAGATTTTTGGAGTTGTCTCCCCATTTTCAAGGTCATAATATTCACTAAAAGGTCATCTACATCCCCGAAATCAGAGTTTCAGATCCGGGAACCTGGAGGAGCGGATTGAGTAGACTAAGGAGAGTAGATTCAAACTTTGAATTTATAGAAAATCCAAATTGGACTCATTCACCACAAGTGGTGAATGAGTTCCACTATAGTTATTTTCTAGATCTATTTGAAAATTTAGATACCCTTTTTCCTTAAATAGACTCCCATGCGGAAATCTAGAACTAGGATTGATTTGCCCAAAATGGCGAATGAGTCCCAATAGGTCAGAAAATCATATTTTTCAAAATTGCAGAACTCATCCAGGTCATCTCCAAATTTTTCATGTGCACACATTCTATTTAGCAACTTTTTGTTTCATTCCATTCACTTTTCTAATTCATATAGAATTAGTTTGCATTCAATTAGGGTTTAGAGTTAAATCTTGCATTTCATTATCTTTTCTAAGTCTAAACTTGGTGGTGAACCCCTTAGTAATTTTCATTTAGCCCCTAAGACAACCCTACCATAAGATTTCTTTCCCCTTTTTCATTGAGATCTTTAGGGTTACCCTTGAATGAAATTGAAGGAGTGGGTATGCTCTATGACCAAAATCATATGATAGCACCATCCCACAAAATCACCATTTCAAAAATCAATAACTTTTTCATCATCCTTTTGCTTACATCTCGTCAAATCAGCTAATGTCATCTTAGTAGTCATGTGCACTTGAAGTGGTTTATAAAGGCCTCAACAAGTTTGTTGAATGAACGAATTGATTTATTTGGTAATGAGGAAAGCCATTCAAAGGTAGTATCTTTCAAGGACCTAAGGAAAATCTTAGCCAAGAGATTATCCTCAAGGACAAAATCACTACATTAGGCAGTGTAAGTGGAAACATGGTTAGAAGGATCTCCTTTCCCCCCATATCTCTCAAACCTAGGAATCTCTATACCTTGTGGTATCAACATTCTTAATATCTCCAAGGATAAGGGATTACTTTTGACATAGTATGAAGGTTGGCCATTTTGATTTTGGTTTATGGTGGAAATTTTCATTTGAAGGGATGAAACATTTTGCAAAAGTTGGTTATTACGTCATTGGTTCTATTTTGAGATGAAGTTGAATATGGTGGTGGTGTGTATGTGTTCGGGGGGGGATGAATGGAATGCTTATGGGAGGTAATTGGTAGGATATATTATGTTCAATGTCACAAAGGTACTAGGAATGCTAGAGGAAATAACCAAGGCAGGAATGACATTACTAGTAGGTTGCATCAATGTTATAACTTCAAGGTTGGTATAGGTAAGAATAGAGGCAATGGTTGTGAGAGAAGGAATTTGTGTCCCTCCTTGACTTTGGAAATTTTTTGAAGGTAGAGCACAACTAGTCATTGAGGTAAGATGTTTACCAAAAATCTAAGCTAGGTTTCGCGCAATTTCTATTCCTTCTTCACTTTCAATCATGCAATGTATGTTATCTATGGCAGGGATAGCAGTGGTTGAAATGTTTTAAGTACTCAGTTGATGTTGTAGGTTTGCTAAGTCTTCATGGATTTGATTATGTTTTCTTGCGAAATACTAGCAACCATGATTTCATCACTTTTCATGCTAGATGAAGGTAAAGAGTTGTTAAGGGTATGGTCCATACCTAGTGAACTAGTCAACACTAGGAGTGAAAGAGTTAGGTAACCCAAGATCCACGACAATTGTGCTATTGCAGGATGACATGAGTGTTGAACTTCATCTCACTATAGTATTAGCAATAGGACATCGAGTAGTAAATATCATTTAAAGGACAATCAATGAATTCAAGGTAAATGTAATGAACACAAGATAAATGATATTCTTTAATTGTGATTCTTATATTTATAAATGAAATTGAAATGAAACAAAATTAAGCTAGATCTTAATTAAATGAATAAAACAAGAACTCATTAAATTGAAACATAAATCTAACAAAAGCAAATAGAAACATAGAAACTAGGTTTTCAATGTTGTAAAATGTAGTTTCAGATCTAACACGAGACTAAATAGCCTAGAGGGTCATATGAGTCCCAATCAGGGTTTTCATGGATTCAAATGTTGCAAAACAGTCTACATAGAATACCCAGAAATCAGGTAAAACAACCTGCACTGGAACTAAATCACCCAAATGGGCATATGAGTCCCAAATTAGGGTTTTGACACTAATTTCAACAAATGATGTGATTAGGGTGCTCCATATTTTAGGAGATGGAACACAAAGGTAGGGTTCTAGGACCTTTCCACCTATTTCCTTCAAGTTTCATTCAAGGAAACCTTAGATATCTCAATCTAGGAGATGGAATGAGGGAAAGAGATTTGTAATAAGGTTTCCTAGGAGTGTGATTAAAGACAATAAGGGGGTTCACCACCAAGAAAAGGCTTGGAAAGACAAGAAATGTAAATGACATGCAAAACCTGATGATATGACCTAGAAAATGAACTTAAATCAAAATAATAAATTGGAGATAAACAGAGGTGCCTTGGAAAGATGAAGAGGCTCATAACAAGGTCTGAAATCCTAAAAATATAACTTTTAAAGCACACTGGGACTCATACACCAATAGGGGCGATTTAGTCTCAATTTAGGGTTTTGGGTTGAAACAAGAATCTGAAACTGCTAAACTAGGATCTACAAAAAATGCTTGAAATCTAGTATACTGGGAATCATACGCCACAAGTGGCAATTTAGTCCTAGTATCAGGGTTGATCTAAAACTTTGATATCCTTTAGTGAATTTCTATAGCTTTTCTCCTATCGAATCTTTGAATCTAAAGCATTGAATTGCAGCCTGTAGGTGACTTTCCATGATCTTGCAATGTAGATGACAACTTTGGCAACTTGACAACTTTTCTCCAATCTTGCTCTTCAATGGATCTTCAACCTAAATCTTTAAATCACACATCAAAGATAGGGAAAAATGTTGTTTTGTTAGTAGATATGGGTTTTCCTTGGTCAAACCCCATTTTGGTAATCAAACCTTGAAATAAAATCAAATAGAATGAAGGAATGATGAATGAACAAGTAAGCTATGATGCAACTCACCAAACCATTGAATAAAAGGCTAAAATCTTGTATGCAATGGCTAGCATGAATGTATATCTTGACTCTTGATTGTATGTTATGGATCTTGACTTGAATGCTTGCTTGAATCATAAGAACCTACATCACAAATGTTAGCTCAAAAATAAACATGATGCACGATGACTTTGACATGATGCTTGAATCTTGAACATAGCTCCAAAATGCTTGATAATCACTCTTGAATACTCTTGAATGATCTATAATTTCCTCACTTGAAGGCTCATAAGATCACTTAAATTGGTAGATGACTCATAAACTTTCTCATTAAAGTTGCTAGGAGAAAATATGTGAAATAACCTTGTATTTATACTTGTTTATGCCAAATTTCCTGAAATTACAACACTACAAGCCGACATCAAATCTAGGAAAATAAAATCCCCCCAAGAATTTGAATTCAAAATAGGTCCAAGTTAAGTGGGAATCATATGCCAGTCGGGGCATATGAGTCCCAATAAGCTAAGCTTGGGACACAATTTTCAAGAAATTTTAAGTTCTATGCAAAATTCAAATCCAAGCCTCGAAACTTAGGTGGGACCCATACGCCCAAGGTGGTGTATGAGTCCCAAATCACTAAATCTGGGCCATACAATCCAAAATCATTAAATTATGATTGGTCATTAGATATATGTCAAGATCATCCTCAAAAAGATGCATTAAATAATGTGTGTGGATGTAAAATAGGACCAAATAAGGCATTAAGAAGCCCAATTTAGCAAGGAGGTCCCAAACAAGTGTGAAAATGTAAAGGGATACATTTTCCTACACTATAGTGGATATCCATACCCTACTACAAAGACCTCATTTTGAAACATGCTTTGACTGCTTTAGAAAAATGTATTAAGCAGGTTGGGCACATGTTCATTACATTTGGTGAAATAGCTTCATGACTATGAACACCCATGTCTTCGGTATGCTACAAGAATCACATCCCATGACAATCTGTCTCCTTTATTTTGTTAAACTTTAGCATCAAAAATAAGTGACTACCAAACAAAAGAGTTGTATTACAGATATTCCATGACATTGGTTATGTTAATAATGTCTAGTGTTTTCAATCCCAATTTAAAATCATATTTTTTCAAAACAAATGCTTCTTTAAGTTTTCATTTCATGTATATTCAAAATTTAAGTTCTTGAATTCAAGAATTTAACATCTAGTGAGATTGTGCATTGAACTTCTTATCTCTTAAACACTCTATATTTACTATTGAAATTCTTATAAGCATTTTTAGTATGAAAATTATGAACCTTCATATCTTTCTATTTGTTTGATCTAAGAATTTAATTGATCTTATGCCACATCAAATCAAAATGAAATATATTCTAACACACACTAACAAAAAAAATGTAATAAAAATAGGTAATATATATAAATATATTAAAAGTTATATTTTATCTATTACAACTTTTCATGATAAGTCATCCCTTTTTTCATCCTTTCATTAAATAAATCCACTTTTTTATCACTAATTAATGATTTGCATTTGACACATACATTTTTTCAAAGCAAGAAATGTTAAATCTTCCATTACTATGCCACCAAATTTTAATATGTAAACTAGGATTCAACAAAGTGACATATCCAATGAATCATTGGTGCTCTTTTATATAATAATAGTATTAAAGGAAACTTCAATATAGTAAAAAATCTTATGAGTTATCTTCATTATTCCCCACAATCATTTCACATGTTCATATAATAAAAGAAAATCACTCCTTTTGCTAAGATAAGGATGGAAAGGTGAATTAAAAAAGGTAAGGGTAAAATTTTCCAACTCTTACACATCAATAAACAATATGGAATTGCATAAACTTTCAAAGCATCTATTGGCTATTATACTTTTATTTCTATTAAATACATTACTTTATCTAACATTGTTTTTTGAGCTTCAGATATCTTATAAATCTATTGGGTGTAAAAGCACCTACTTGTAATGGGTGGCTATCACCCTAATACACTGTCCAGAGAGGAAGCCTGGAAAGGATAGCTCACACATTGCTTAAACTTTGTATGGATCATTGTAGGATGATTATTTATTTTATTTATTTATGTAAAAGAAACAAGAAAAAATATTCATATTTATGTTCATGAAAATCTCATATGATCTTCCGACTTGTAGACACGTACAATATACATGCACCTGATCCAGAATCACTAATTTCATTTCGTCCTTAATTATCCCTCTCCTAACCATTTTAATCAAATAATCTTTATTTGATTAAAATTCATCATATTTCCTCTTTTAATTAAATCAATCTTTATTTAATTAGATAAATCAACTTTATCTAATTAAATATATCATTCTATTTAATTAAATCATATTTGGACCTCTTTAATTAAATAAATCAAGTTTATTTAATTAATCTCCTAAAGTTATCTCTTTAATTAAGCAAATAAATTTTTATTTAATTAATCTCCTAAAGTTCCTTCATTTAATTGAATATATCCAAATATTTAATTAAATCTCTAATGTTCCTTATCTTCTCATTTAATTTAAATAAATTCAAATATTTAAGTTGAATGTCACAATCAACTAGCCTTCATTAAAATTAATCAAATCATGATTAATGCTAATCCTAATCCGCCAATTCTCTAGATTTTACCACTTGCTCAATAAATCATTTCTTTTGATTTATTAAATCCTCTATTTTCTTTCAACATGGCATCAAAAGGGAATATTCCTCCAAGTTTGAAAATCCCTCCAAATGGGATTTGTCCTTCCAACAAAGCATTTAACTCCTCTTACATGTCCTTGTGTATTGAGCCAAGTGGCATTTAAGTAATTATTTTCTCCCTCCAACAAGCCAACTTTCAAATTTCAAAATCCACCTAATATCATTTATTGTGCACATTCATCAAAATGTACTCAAGCTTCCTCCATTCACATCTTGACAAGTGGCATTTGGCCATTGGTTGAAGATTAGTCCCACATTCATCCATTTTTCCTCTTCTTCTCTCAATCTCATCTATAAATAAGAGGTTTTTCTTCTCATTATGGATCCACAAGTTATGCATTTTGAATCCGCAATCTTATGTACAAGTTCATTATTGCCATTTGAATTCATAGAATTTTTAAGGCATTCTCATCATTTAGCTTATCAAGGATTGGGAAAGGGCTACTTTTCATATCAAAGTAGCGCAAATCCACTATGGAATAGGTATGAACATGCTTTGCCTCACATTCTTTTGATCAATCTCTTTGATATTTCATTACTTTGTTTGCATTTGTTTAGCATGATTCAATATTTCATAGGAGTATTTAGTTTGCTTGTTTTAAACAAATCCATACTAAGGTGTGTTGAGGTTTAAACTATGTTGCAGATTATGAGCTCACATCTAACACCCACCGTGGGGCTCGAACCATATTTTCATTTCATTAGGAATTTTGTTTGAGCCTTACCATTTGTTTTTATCTCTCGATACACGTTTTCTTTATACTTTCATAGCTACTTCATTGCTAAATCTACTTCACTACTACTATGGGAATTGCTTTATTTGATATTGAAAGTAGGAATTGCTTTATTGTTTCATACTAACAGTTTTTGAAGGAGATAATACCTCAAGATTTTTCTCATCACAATAATTGCTTTATCATTTTATACTAACAGTTTCCAAAGTAGGAATGTCAGGAAGGCGTATATTTTGGTCATTCATTGGTTGTGTTTTAAAAATCATATAAAATTTGAAGTTATATGTGTAATATTCGTTGTAAGATAAAATAAAAATAAAAAACAATCTAATAACCATTGGTTCTAAATCAAGAAAAGATTGTTTATCGTATGCTTGAAAAATAAAAATGCCCAAAACATTGAGCTTTTTATACAGTTGAATCCTCCATTTTATTTGTGCTATTATTGTTACTGTTATTTTGATGCTAGCTTATTCTTTTGCTAAGTGAGTGCGAAACTGAAAGATATCCCATTGCTTGTTGCCTTTCAACATCAATATTCTATTAAGTTGAAATATATTTTTAGTATGCAGCTGGTTCATTAATGCATACTATGTAAGATTATCATCTTTTCATTAACTTTGTTGTCCCATCCGCGCGTACAGGCTTTATTGTCAAATCTGAATATATTGACTTTGTTGTCTCAAAGCATACCTGATTATGTTGAATGTTGTACTCCACCCAGTTTCATCGCTTCTAACTACTCTCTAATGTTGTTTTTTTTTCAAATGTTCTTTGCTTTCTTGTGTGAAATGCAAATCATGGATTGATTTTTCATGTTAGATAAGAGAGCCATCCTGGAAATAGGCCATTGTTGATACATAGATAATCATGCTTGATTGTCATGATTAAATGATTTTTCTAGTAGGTTTCTCCAAATGATGGAACGTAGGCCTTCGGACTTCTGAGTTCACTGTTGATAGATAGATAGAAGTATATTGTTGGTAGATTTCAACATGGTATGCAGTCTACAAAGCATCCTACGTGGGCGTCAAATGGTACACACCATTAAATAGGCATAAATTCGTATCAAAGGGTATTCATTGGTTGATCTCCCTTGTGGCTCACTCTCACAGCCTAGTCTATGGTTACCTCATTTATGGCTTCTATGTACACTACTTAAGTCTAACTTGTTGGATCCAATAAGGGAGAAAACCATCATGCATTCCCTAATGTCTTGAGTGAATAAGAAATATTATAATTGATAGGGCATGGTCGTCTATTTAATTCTCTTAATAATTTGATCATAGAAAATATTTTTGAAGTCGTTTATCTTTTACTGTTGTTCATTGAAAATAAACGATTGACATCAAAATTATAGTATTTGATTAAGCGTCTTGAGTCGTGATCTTTGAACAAAATCTTTCTCGTGCCAAAGACACTGCCAAATTATATCCAAAAATTCCTCTTTATAGTTTCTTTGAAGAGAGTTATAGCTTTGTCTTAGTACCTTGTCTAAAATGTTTTCTAGTAGTTGTTTGTGGAAGTTTTCCACCTACCACATCCAATAATTTCTGCAACTATTACCAGAGAGATATCTACCTAAAAGTTTCAAGGCCAAAGGAAAGCCACCACACAGATTCACCAACTATTGAACCAAGTATTGAAAGCTTTCTAATGGTCGAGGGTGTTGGAAAGCATGCAAACAGAACAACTTTTGGTTGTCTTTTACATTTAGTAATTTTACATCATACAATGTTTTTATCTCAGAGCATGCAAGAAAACCTCTATTATGAGATGTAACAAATATCAAACTACCAGATCCTATAATATCCTTCACTATGAATAAGATATTCTACATCTGATCCTTTTCATCTACACCATCGAAAAAAATGAACACTTGGAAACCGGCTAGACCATGTCGAATCATGCTTCTCCCTTGACCGGTGCTGTCAAAATGCAGGTGGGGTTGAGAACCCACTACAGATGAGTTTTGAGCTACTACCATTAACACTGGCATTCCTGATATGTGGCCCATACCTTTTGCTAAATAATACAGTGGTCAGACAGGTGGCATTTATTGTTGTCTATCTTATGAATAGAGCCGCAAAGACAAAAACCAGCTATTGGAGGGTGCAAAATCGGCATAAATCTTAGATCTGGTTTTTGTTTTTTAACTTCCTCTCTACATTAATGTGACATGATCATTTTTTTTTCAACCAGGACAAAAGTAGAATTTTCTTTGAAAAAGATTGTATGATGATTTTTTAGTGACGACATAAATTATGCTTTGGGTATTCCTAACATCTAATATTCTGATGCCATCTGCCAGTATAGTGCAAATCAGTTTGCTTAAACATCATCAACCTTATTTGCATATCAAAATGTATATGTGAGATGGTAGATAATTAAAAAAAAATTCTTAAATGCTAAAGGCTTCCATATCTTGTGCTAAGATCTTTTTTTATGCTATCTTAAATAATAGTTATCTTAAATTTTGTCTTATGATTTCTTTTTATCTTGTAGGGAAAGGAAGGAGGAGTGATTTCATTTGCATGTAAGGGACTTGCAACATTGAAAGATAAGAAGCATTCTTTGAAGAATCATGGAGTTAAAGAGAAATGAGCATTAAATTTGAAGTTGACAAAGCATTTTTAAATGCTTAGAGCTTCCATTTTATGCTTTTGTTTTCTATTTTAGGCCAACTCATGTCTTTTTGGATTCTAAAAGGAACACTACAAAAGCTTTCATTTTTGTTACAAAGGGTTAAAAACAACATTAGACACTTACTAAATTTCAAATTGGTTTCTAATAATTTGACAAATAAATCTCACACTTCGTCTTGGTGCTTTAAAAAGAACTCAATTTTTCCTTTGGAAATTAAAATGAACATGTGCATTTGGTTTTTTTAATCTTTTTCACAAAGTAATATCATCTAAAAGACATATGCACTTCTCTCGCACCTCACGGTGATCTTGAGAATCAAAAGTCTTTTGTGATATTAAGTTGTCAAAAATATTGCCTCCACATTTCAATTTGGGTTTAAAATTGGACAAAACTTACGAGTGTGAGTGGAATATATCATATGTGTTCTCTTTTTGTTTCTCAAAAAAGATCAATCGAACTACAAATGTGTTTGCTCACTTTTGTGTTATCTTAGAGGACTTGTCTTGAGGGAAAAAGTAATCACCCAAGGGAACGACCCAACTGAGATATAAGTGTGGGTACTTGAGGAAAGGCAAGTATCACGAGGATTGTTCTGACGATCAGGGCAGCAATGGTCTCTCACCACATGGATGATCCCCCATGAATGGAATGCCCACATAAAACCCCTTATTTAAAAGACCAAAATCCTTAATCTATTTGTTGGTGCAAGAACGATCGTTCTGAAGCTGCCCCACAATTTTATAGTTTTTATTAGAGATGAGAAGTATGCCATGGGAGATTCATGGGTATTGATGCTTGGCTGACCCACAGAAGTGAGTGTCATGGAGGGGATCTAATGTGGTCAAGCATCTAATCATCTACTAAAAGTAGGCGTAGCTGGATTTATCCAAGTGGGGATTCAACAAATATTGTCTCAATATCCATAGGGTTGTGCATGTTCTTGAAATCAAAACACCTTGCTTGATCTTAAACATTGGGAAAACAAACATTCAAAATTATCATCAAATTTCAAACCCTTTGGAGAGAAAATACCATTGACAGAATTCAAGTGTTATTGCTTGTCCTAGGGATTCTATCCTTAGAGGATTCTAAACATTTGGATTTATATCTTGATTTTCTCACTAAATTCAACAATAGGGAACTTTTTCCTTGATTTCCTTGATTTCCTCATAACATATTTTGTGGGATGAGAAGAAATTAGGACATTAGACATCTAATTTGAAAACCTAATCAAGAAGTGGTTGTGGTAAAAGGAATTCACCAAACAAAGATAAAGAACAATTGAACCCCACACATTTGTTCTTTCAAATGATTTCCTACAAAATCAAGATCTAAAAGCCAAAGACCAAGGCTCTTAGTCACAAATCTCACAAGAAAAGGTTGGCTATGCTTTATGAGTTTAGGGAAAGATTGACCTTCAACTTCTGTAAACATGTATCAAGAAACAATCCCAACTTGTACTCATTTTATTATTCTCAAAATCCAACACTTTTTCAAAGGTTTGAACATCTTGTTTAGAGTAAAGTGTGTTCTTCAAAACTAAGGTCTTGTTAACAAGAGTTTTTTTAGGTACACATAGGATCAAAGTCAACCTTCTGTTGGATTTTGTGGTTGTGTTGTTGATATGTGGTTGTCATTGATGTCAACACTATTAGCATTATTGTATTAAAGGTTGTATATGTCGAGGATATTAAAGAAAAAATTTTAAGGAAGAGTTGTTGGTTGCCAGTGGAACTGTGAAGGTCAAGAAGGTGAAAATTTTGTTTTCTACGTTGAAAATCAACTATTGTGGACTAAAGGGTTTATTTTGAAAGTATCTAGTTCATCTACTGGAAGTTTCAGAGGTCTACATGAGGATTTGTTCGAGTTATGAAGATTTGTGTTCTGACAGTGTTTTTGTTTCACTTTTTTTTTCCGTCATTTTCTTTTAGTTCCTTCTCTTCTCGTGTATGTTTGGGTTTTCATGTTCTTGGTCGACATAGTGATTGTAACATGTTGTGGATCCTTGAAGATTTAAATTTCAATGTTTGGCATGCTCGAGGATATTTTTTTAGGTCACATCATAATATTTTTCGATGGTGTTTGATTTGCATTAAAAATTTATTTGTAAATTTGGGCCGACATTGTAAATATGTTTTATATTTTTTGGCCGACAAGGTTGTTGATGTAATTCCATGTTGCGAATATATAAGAGTGATTGTTTGAGAAAAGTTAGTGTGTGTATGAAGTGAAGAAAATCCAGAGAAGAGAAAGTGTGTGAATATTGATCTATTCATTCAATTGCATAGCAAAGTGAGAAGAAGTTTGAGCGAAGTGTGAAGAAGGTTTTTTGTGCTTAACTGGAACTGTAATCAAGCTTGTGTAGAAGTTATTTTCTCAGTTCACACCTTGTGGATCTATTTCGTAGTGCTTTGTATTCATTGGGAAGTGATCCCTTTTGTATTTGAGCAGTGAGCTCTAGGCAATGTGCCTAAATGCATGTGCATTCCCATTATTTTTCATTATACTTTTAACAAGGTATAATATTGTGGACTAACATCCATTGTGGTTTTTCCCCTAACAGGGTTTCCACGAAAAAAATATCGGTGTTCTATGTGCTTCTGATGTGTTGATTGTTCATGGTTTATTGTTCATCCATCAGATTTGAGATTAAGTTAAGTTTGAAAATTTTAAATATTTTGTGACGACTAATTCACCCCCTCTCAGTTGTTTGTCCTTGTTTTTCCAACAATTGGTATGAGAGCAGGTTCCTCTGAAGAAGTTTAAAAGCTTGAGGTGATCCAACATGGCATCATAAAAGAAGGAAAGTCCTAGATTCAATGGAACAAACTACTCATTGTGGAAATTTAGGATGGAGTGTCATTTGAGGTGTATTGATGAACCCTACTAGAAGATTACAAAAAATCCATATGTTATTCCTCAGAATGGTCCCTCCACTGCTGATGAGATTAAAGAGGCTGAGAATAATGTCAAGGCTATTGAAGCTTTCCTGAGTGCTTTGAAAAATTTGGAAATGACAAATGTGATAGGTCTGAAGACAGCTCATGAGATTTGGATGAAGCTGGAAACTTTGTCTGAAGGAGATGTACATGTGAAGATTGCTAAGCTACAGAGTTTGAAAGGCAAGTATGAAAATTTGAACATGGGTGAAGATGAAAATATTTCTTCTTTTATGCAAAGAGTAGATGAAATTATGATGGGTATTAGATGTGTTGGTGGTACCATGGAAGAGGAAGAAATTGTAGCTAAAGTGCTCAAATCATTGCCTCCCTCCTACAAATCAAAGGCTCATGCTATTGAAGAATTTAGATCAGTAACAAATGTGACAAGGGATACAATGATTGGTAAACTTGTTGGCTTTGAGTTGAGAAAATTTGGTGAATCTCTTCCCAAGATTGAAACTACATTTAAGGCTATTGTATCCAGAAGAAACAAGTAAAGATATGATCTGGGAGAGTGTTCCGGAAAGTCATTCAAGTATGAGGAAGAAATGAAACAACTTGAAGATGAAGAAAGAGAGGTAGAAGAGTTGGAAGCACTAATTGTGAAGAAAGAAGGCAAAGGACAAGGTAATTATAAAGGAGTGTTGCCTATTAAATGCTTCTCTTGTAGTAAAATAGGTCATTTTGCATCAAGGTGTCCTGAAAGAGTTCCTAGGACTAAGCCTAACAAATCTAGATTTCAAAAGAAATGTTACTATGCTAAAGAAGGAGTGACTGATGATGAGTCTGATAAAGATAATGGAAATGAAGATGAATGGGTGTTCCTTGCTATCAAGGAAAATGGTCCAATGGCTACTGAATCTGCTAAAGTTGAGAAAGCTCTTGCAGCCTAAATTGAAGAAAAGGATGAGTGGGTTATTGACAATGGATGCTCACATCATATGGTTGGTGATAAAATCAAATTTGTAAGTCTTGAGAGGTATGACGGTGGAGTTGTAAGATTTGGAGATAACAATGTTGGTGTGATTCATGGCAAAGGATCTATTTGTCTTGTTGGTAAGCATAACACTAATGATTTCCTTTATTTTGAAGGCTTTAAGCACAATCTGTTGTGTTTTGGAAAGATGGTGGACAAGGGTTATGATCTTCAATTCAAAGGTGGAAGATGCAGGATATTTGGAAGTTCTGGAAATATAATTGCTTCAGGTCAAAAGACAAAAGGTAATATTTTTCACCTAAATGCTGCTAGTGAAAGTTGTTTAATTTCTCAAGTAGATGAAATTTGGTTATGGAATAGGAGGTTGTGTCATGTGAATTTTGATAACATTGTCAAAGTAAGTTCCACTCAAGCAGTAAGAGATCTACCTAAGCTAGTGAAGCCTGCTAACACAATTTGCAATGAGTGTCAGATGGGAAAACAGACAAGAGTCTCTTTTCAGAGAAAATAGCATCATTCAAATGGATTACTAGAGTTGGTACACACTGATCTATAGAGTCCCTCCAGAGTTAGAAGTCTTCATAGAGAAAGGTACTTAATGTTTCTTATTGATGATTACTCTAGAATGATATGGGTTGCTTTCTTAAGAGAAAAATGTGAAGCATTAGAGAAGTTCAAAAGTTTCAAATCTATGGAAGAGAATGAGAAAGGTCTGAAAATAAAATGCTTAAGGTCAGAAAGAGGTCGTGAGTTCACCCCCAGGGATTTTAATTCTTTCTATGAAGAGCAAGGAATTAGAAGACAGTCATCTGCTCCCCAAACGCCTCAATAGAATGGAGTTGCAGAGAGGAAGAATAGAAAAAATATGGGTGTTGCTAGAACAATGATGATAGAAGGAAATGTGCCTCACATCTATTGGAGTGAAGTTGTAAGCATTGTTGTGTACACTTTAATCTGGGTAAATGTCAATGGTAATTCTGGTAAGACTCCTTTTGAACTATGGTTTGGTTATAAGCCTACTGTTAGATATTTCAAGATCTTTGGAAACAAGTGTTATATCAAGAGAGATGAGGATATAGGAAAGTTTGCAAGAAGCGATCAAGGAATCTTTCTAGGTTACTCTACTAAAATCAAGGCCTATGGGTGCTATAACATAAGATTAAGAAAAATGGTTGAGAGTGAAAATGTCAGAGTTGATGAGGATTCTACTAAATCATCCAAATATTGTGGATATGATTTAGATGACCAGGAAGACAGCACAAACAAAGGGAAAAATGCTCAGATACAAAATAAACTTCAAATTGTTCCATATGTTCCAGTAAATCAACTTCAATTTATTCCTATAAATCAAGAAAGTCAGGAAGGAGAGACAGGTGCAAGTGTAGAAGAAAGAATAAAAGAATCCAAAGTTTGAGAGAGTCCTAAAGTTCCAAGGTATGTGAAGCTAAATCATTCTGAAAATCAAATTATAGGAGACAAGAATAAAGGTGTGAAAACTAGAAGAAAGATTGCAGAAGAGTATTGCCTGATTTCCAAAATTGAGCCTAAAGATGTCAATGAAGCTTGCAATGATGAACACTAGATGGAAGCTATGAAGCATGAATTGATGTAGATTGGAAATAATGATACATGGATACGTGTTCCCAGACCTAAATATAAAAATGTGATTGGTACTAAATGGGTCTTTTGGAGTAAGTTGAATGAACAAGGTGAAGTGGTTCGGAATAAAGCAAGACTGGTATGTAAAGGGTATTCACAAATGGAAGGTATTGGTTTTGAAGAAACCTTTTCCCCTGTTGCTAGAATTGAAGTTGTAAGGTTATTTCATGCTTATGTTGCATATAAGAACTATAAAGTCTATCAAATGGATGTGAAGTCAGCTTTTTTAAATGGTGAGCTAGAAGAAGTATATATTGAACAACCAAATGGATTTCAACTGACTGATAGGGAAGACATGGTTTTCCAATTGAAGAAAGCTCTATATGGACTCAAGCAATCCCCTAGAGCTTGGTATGCTAGATTGGATAAATACTTACTAAATATTGGATTCAATAAAGGTACTGTTGATAGCAACTTGTATTTCAAGTTGGATCATGACAAAGAGTTGATTATTGAGGTCTTTGTTGATGACATTATTTTTGGAGGAGATGATAATCTATGTATGAATTTTGTTGATGAAATGAAGAGTGAATTTGAAATGAGCATGATTGGAGAGATGAAGTTCTTTCTGGGATTGCAAGTTACCCAGTTAGACAATGGGATTTTCATATCTTAGTCCAAATATGTGAGAGATATGTTGAAGAATTTGGCATGGAAGACTCAAAACCTATTGGTACTCCCATGGTAACTGGATGCAAGTTAACACAAAATGATGATTCCCCTAAGGAAAATCAAACAAGAGACAGGTCAATGATTGATGGATTGCTCTACTTAACTCAGACCAGACCAGACAATATGAATTTTGTATGTATGGTTGCTAAATTTTAGGATGATCCAAAAGAATCCCATGTAATTTTTGTAAAGAGAATCTTCAGATATCTAAAAGGAACAGTTGATTTTGGGCTTTGGTATCCTAAGGATGATTATCTTACTTTGAGTGCATATACTGATGCAGATTGGGCAGGAGATGTAGATGATAGGAAGAGTACTAGTGGTGGTGCCTTCTTCCTAGGGAAGAAGCTGGTGTCTTGGTTGAGCAAAAAGCAAAATTCTATTTCTCTAGCTATTGTTGAGGTAGAGTATATTGTTGTTGCAAATAACTGTACTCAAGTGATGTGGATGAAGCAAATGTTGAAAGATATCAGAGTAGTATATGAAGAACCTATTTCCATATATTGTGACAACTCAAGTGCAATTAACATATCAAAGAATCTGGTGCTACACTCTAATACTAAGCATATATAAATCAAGTTTCACTTCTTGAGGTTGAAGGTGAATGAGAAAGAAGTTAGACAGGAGTATGTACCTACCAAAGAGAAGGTTGTAGACATTTTCACCAAGCCGTTGCCAAAGGATACTTTTGAGTATCTCAGAGGGATGCTACGGGTGATTACCCCTCCTGATATGAACTAAAGATGCATTTTCTTGCATCAATCTATGTGCTTCATAGATATTTTTTGATCCAGATTGATGTTTTTGTGGTTGCTACTCAGGGGGAGTAGTCAGATGTGTAGATATGTGGTTCAGAGCTTGTATGTGGGAAGGTAATGCTTATTTTTTCCATTGATGTCAAAGGGGGAGAAGAGCAATGTGAAAAATCCTTTAGGGGGAGAAGAGAAATGTGAAAAATTCTTTAGGGGGAGAAGAGAAATGTGAAAAATATTTTTAGGGGGAGAAGAGAAATTGAGGAGAAGAGTCAGAACCTAAGGGGGAGTAAGTATAGTTGTGTTGATGGTATTTTTCACATTATGTGTTGACATCAATTCCAAATGGGGAGATTGTTGGATGTTGTGGTTGTGTTGTTAATATGTGGTTTTCATTGATGTCAACACTATTAGCATTATTGTATTAAAGGTTGTATATGTTGAGGATATTGAGAAAATTCTTAAAGGAAGAGTTGCAAGTTTCCAGTGGAACTGTGAAGGTCAAGAAGGTGTTTTGTTCTATGCATTCAATATCAATTATTGTGGAATAAAGGGTTTATTTCTAAGAGTATCTAGTTCATCTACCAAAATTTTCATAGGTCTGCATGAAGATTTGTTTGAGTTATGAAGATCTGTGTTATGACAGTGTTTATGTGGTTTCAGTTTTAAATTTGTTGTGATTCTGGTAATTTCTATTGTTGTGGATGCTTCTTTGTTAGTTCTTGTTGTTTGTGGATGCTTCTAGATCATTCTCTATCCTTTTTGTACATATGTGTTGATCAGAGTGCTCGTGGTCAAATATTTTTCTTGTGTATGTTCGGGTTTTCATGTTCTTGGCTGACATAGTGATTGTAACGTGTTGTAAATCCTTGAAGATTTAAATTTGAATATTTGGCACACTCAAGGATATTGTTTTAGGTCACATCATAATATTAGTTGACGGTGTTTGATTCCCATTGAAAATTTATTTGTAAATTTGGGCCGACATTGTAAATATGTTTTATATTTTTTGGCTGACAAGGTTGTTGATGTAATTCCATGTTGCAGATATATAAGAGTGATTTTTTGAGCGAAGTTAGTGTGTGTATGAAGTGAATAAAATCCAGAGAAGAGGAAGTGTGTGAATATTGATCTATTCATTTGATTGCAGAGCATAGTGAGAAGAAGTTTGAGTGAATTGTGAAGAAGGTTTTTTGTGCTTAACTGGGACTATAATCAGGCTTGTGTAGAAGCTATTTTCTCAATTCACACCCTATGGATCTAATCCATATTGCTTTGTATTCATTGGGCAGTGAGCCCTTTTGTATTTGAGCAGCAAGCTCTAGGCAATGTGCCTAAATGCATGTGCATTCCCATTATTTTTCATTATACTTTCATTAGGGTATAATATTGTGGACTAACATCCACCGTGGTTTTTCCCCTAACAGGGTATCCACGTAAAAAAATCTTGGTGTTCTATGTGCTTCTGATCTGTTGATTGTTCATGGTTTATTGTTCATCCATCAGATCTGAGATTAAGTTAAGTAAAGTTTGAAAAGTTTAAATATTCTATACCAACTGATTCACCCCCCCTCTCAATTGTTTTTCCTTTTTTTTTCCAACACCTTCATCCATCTTTCAAACATAAATCAAAATCATCTCACCAACAACTCTTGAAAATCTTGAAGCCATCCTTTATGCTAGATTTTTTGGCAAATCCTTTAAATCAAAATCCTTGAACTGAACATCAAATCATCTTGTTTGGCTAGGTATGTGTAGATGTATCCTTCCCCATATGTTAGTCAAATTATCATCAAAACATCTTGTTTGGTTAGGTGTGGGTAGATGCATCCTTCTCCCTACATTTAGCCAAATTATCATCTTGTGAGAAAATTTATCCCATAGATAACATCCAACATATTGGGGTCCATTTTTTCATTATCCAAATTAAAACAAATTCAAGAATCAAAATCCTAATCAAGATCAAAACCAAAATCCAAAATCAAACGAATCCAAATCCAAGAATCCAAGAATCCAAAAAGTCCCAAAAATCTAGCATCCCCCTCAAGATCTTCTAAGATTTTAAATCATCCATATCATCCACCTTTCACACATTTCACCATCACACTATTGATCCTTAATCATCCTAGAGATTATCTTTTTAAAGCCTAAAGTTAGATCAATCTAAAGAATTATAGATTCATCTCCCACATTCTTAAAAATTGATCCCTATTTTATGGTTCAAACAAGATCACAAAACAAGAACATGGAGAACAACAAAGAAACATCAAATTCGAGCGACCTAAGTCAAACCACACCCGAGATCAATCCTATTGGACCTAGCAACCCACTACATGATCTTTCTCTTATAACACAAGATCCTAAAGAAGAAAGGCAAGTGGAAGACATCACCAACTAGGGGATGACCCAAGATGAGATCACCGAAATGCTTCAAAACCCCAACAACCATAGACTTTTCAAGACCATGATAAAACTAAACCCTTCCCAATACATGCTTGAATTGATAAAAGAGGGAGCTAAACTTCCTTCCGATTTCAATGTGAGCACTATTGTGGAGAAGCCTTTCATTCCACTTGTACCATTCACCTCACCCAGTCAAAGCATTTTCCAAACCATTCCGCAATCCATATCATCCATTGCCACCATGCAACCTATTGTTAACAAGGAAAGTTCACTACTCCACACCCTTCGACAACATCCCCTTATCAATAATCAAAATTTGGACGCCAATACCATCACAAGTACATCAAGTATTGTGCCTCAAAATCCCCTACACCAATATGTCCCCCTTATCTTTCAGGACACCAATGGTTCATCCACTTTTTCTGCAACACCAACATATGCTCTTGACACACAAGTTTCACTCCCATTGGTACAAGCGGGCTTATTTGAACAAGATGAGCTCTTCAAGGCCTCATCATCATTCATTCTAGGAAGCCTTCCACCACTTCCGGTTCCAATCCCACCACCACCTCCACCACCGTTACCTCCTCTACCAACATCCATATTGATTCCTGGTTTAGGACATCCCCCTTTACCTAACACAAATCAATCAATCTAAGGAAATCCATCAAACACCAATCAAATCATCACAACTAATCCTCTAAATAGACCATCGATATCGCAACAACAAATGGTATCCATCCAAGCAACAGCATCAATCCCAACACCCCAAAACATAGTCTCTCAAGAACCCAACACCTCTATCACACCAACCACCACAATCACTCAAAACACATCTCAACCACTCAGCACCACATCTAACATCCCAAATCCACCACCACTACCGCTAAATCCAAATACCGCAAGCCAATACAGCATAGCACTACAAGCTCACCAAGCCTACCAAAAGGCACTCCAACAATACCAAACTGTGCAAGCCACTCAAGTTGCTCAAGCTGCCCAAGTTGTCCAGCAAGCACAAGCAAAGGCATAGGCGCAAGCATAGTACCTCGCATAGAAACAAGCAGCCCAACAACAAGCATACCAGCAAGCACTGAAACAATACCAAGATCAGCAAAAAGCATCCCAAATAGTAGCCCAATAACAAGCATTGTTGGCACAATAGCAACAACAAGCTCAACAACAGGCATTTATAGCACAACAGCAATAGGACCAACAACAAGCGTTGTTAGTACAACGGCAACTACAAGCATACTCGGCACAGCAAAACATGCAAACACCATCCACCAACACACCAACCAATCCACCCATCCCTCCAATGATTGAACCATCGCAGAACACCTTCATCCCACCCCCTAATCTGCAAGACAATGTATTGGCACAAATCAAATTTGTCACAAGCTTGATCTTCAATCAAGGAAAACCACAAAACCACCAATGAACTTGTGCCTCTATGCATTCAACAATAGCATTTTCATGAAACCATTCCCAAAGGGATTTGAGATCCAAAGTTCAATAAATATCATGGAATAGAAAACCCTGAAGATCACATCAAGGATTTTCAAGTACATTGTATGGAGGTTGCATACGACGGAACTTATATGATGCGATTGTTCCCCTAGAGCTTGGTAGGTACTGCCATTAACTGGTTCTCCTGTCTCTCAAGAATCAAAAAATTCTAGGAAATCGTGGATGCATTTTTGTAAAACTATTCCTTCAACATAGCTATGGATGTGACCTTGGAAGAACTTTTAGCTATGAAACAATCCAAGGGAGAGATGTTTGCTTCATTCTTGCAATGATGGCAATCAAAATCCAATAGAATTAAATGGTCCATGCCTAAGGAACAACAAGTGTGCACTATCATCACAAATCTTGATGGATTCTTGTCCTTTCATCTCAAGCTACAAGGCATCACAACCTACGATCAGTTGATCCCCAAGGTGCTCAATATCGAACGATCCCTTATCTCACAAGGAGGAGTTCCTTCTTATTAGGAAAGCTACCCATCCACCAGCTATAACAACAAACCTCATACATGGGTGAACAATAGAAACATTACCAATGATGGTGTAGTCGACACCAAAGTTGTCATTAGTGCACCTCGACAAAACACACAATCACCTTAGCAACCACAAGCCAACAATCAAAACAATCAACAAGCCAACACCGTCACACAATAGTTGAACAACCAAATAGTCAAAAACATGGACAATCAAGGTAGACCACCTCAGGGAAACAAAAATTCCCCCAAGAGGAAGTACACACCCCTTGGGGAGTCGGCTGAATCTATCATGAAAAGATTGGTGTAGGAAAAACTCATCACAATTCCCACCTATGACAACTATCAAGAACCCTAGGTAAAACTATCATGGTACAATGAAAATCACCTTTGTGATTTCCACAAAATCAAGGGGCACACAACTGCTAATTGCATGAGGTTGAAAAACTTGATCCAAGACCTCATTAATGACAAAATCATAAATGTGGAACAACCAGTAAGGAATCAAAATCTCAAGATTTACATGAATCTGATGCCTAATCATAACAAGGGAAATAATAACAATGATAAAGGAAAGGGTACATTCAAAAGTGTAAACCATGTGTATGATCATGTTGTTGCATCTCTAGATGAATGGGTCACAGTCATCACTGTCAAAGGAGCCCAGGTCGATTGTGGAGTCACCATAAGAGGTGGAAAAGTTACCATTGCAGGATCATCTTAGCCTCCTAGAGCACCCACTTCCAACCCAAGATTTTTTCCTAGTGGCTATAATGTCCTCGACCAGTTGAAAAGAACCCTAGCTCATATCTCCATCATGGAGTTGTTGAAGATCTCACCATCCCACAAGAACATCCTTGAAGAAGCCTTGGCCTCATCTTTTTCCCCCACTGATCTTGATGCAGATCATTTCAAAGCTATGGTTGCACACCTCACTACACCTCACCTTCTGAAATTTTTAGAGCAAGACCTTCCAACACAACCATCTCACAATTGTGCGCTTCATATTGAGGCTTTTGTTCATAAGAAGAAAGTCAAGAGGGTCTTGGTAGATGGGGTTGCAGGGTTGAACATATGCACCCTTAAATTAATAAAAATATTGGGCTTCTCTGAAGATGTTGTTGAAAAAGGAAAAGGCATAACCATCAAAGCCTATGAATATCAAGAAAGAGTGTCTTAGGGCACTATCCAACTCCCTATTCAAGTAGGGTCGGCTATCATGGAAACAAATTTTCAAGTTCTCGACCTATAATTACCTTATAATATCCTCCTGGGGTGTCCCTGGATTCATGGGATGAAAGTCATCGCTTCTACCTTCCACCAGTGTGTAAAGTTTCCATACCAAGGCCAAGAGGTCACTATCCATGGGGATCCTGAACCTTTTTACCATTACAAAAATCTGGAAGAAAAATATTACAAAATCCCCCAAGTTCCTAAGAATGACAAGGGCCCCTCAACTCCATACATAGACCTAGCTACTCTCGCCTCCACTTCTATGACAGAGGCACCCACCATCCCCGCCATCTCTGATATCAAGGTCATTATCCAAGACAATGGGTGTGGGAACTATACAATTCTAAAATAATATTTTGTGGTAGGAGAGTTACCGTAATCTCCTAGGTCATGAGGACAACCACAATCAAATAATGCTTCCTCATCCCAAACCTTCACAGCAAGCTCCTCCAGCTTCAGGAGTTGGGGATATCTAGGATGAGAAATAATAGAAGATGACCCCTCAAACCTCCTGTACCAAGACAACAGACCAATAGCTAACCTATCTATGGATGATAGCAGTAAAGGCTTACAAATGATGCTTGCCATGGGCTATGACAGAAAAAAAAAAAAGCTTGGACAAAATGACAATAGGCTTCTAGTACCTCTCATTTTGAAGATGCATATGAGAGATCTTGGTCTCGGATGTACTCATCCAAAGGTGACCATACTTGGAAAAAGTGCCTCAGTTAAGAAGGTCAAAACTCCCCCTCAACAATTAGTAGTCACCCTTCAATTACCCGTATCCACAGGTCTGCCTTTAGACAATTTTACCTTTGACATAACTAATGTGTGTAGTAGTGATGAGGACCCCATAACTAATTTTCCTATGCTTTTCAAAGACACCTCCCTACTCATGATTAGTACCTTGTCTTTTGGGACCAACAACCATCAAACCAATGAAATCAACCTAGTCTACCCCCAACTCATTGATTACAACCAATGAGGACCACCAATTCTAGATACTTTCAAAAATGATGAGGTGCCCTCATAATTCATAAGACTACAAGACACGATGCCACAAGGAGATCACAAGGTTGGTTTTGATATCATTCTAGACACACAAGCTTACTATGGGGAGATGATTGAATCCTTTAGTCACAAAAGAAAAAATTTGAGAATAATTGTTGGCCTCCTACAATGATTTAATAACTAAGCCTTTACAGCTGTGATTCAAAGATTAGACATCTAACCTGAATAGCTATTCATTCATCATGAATGTGAATTTAACTTTTCAACCCAAGGATGTGAACTTGAAATGGGTTAGCATAGTATGTGCACTAGGGGCTCAAGTAGCCATTGCATTCTACGGCTAAGAAACACAATACCGAAAGTAAATTGTTGGAAAGAGATGAAAAAAATGTTGAACATCAATTGACAACTATGCTAAGCTGAAATGAAAAACAAGAATAGAAATTTGAACAACAAATAGGAAACTACTATGTCTACTTTGGTTGCAGGAACAATCACAGAATGAAATTCTAGTGGTTGCAGGAACAGTCGATGCCAGATGTCTAACTAAACATTAAATAGTAAGTAATACTAAGCTAATGCTAAACTAAGAAGATGGATTACTTACCAAGTGGGCCCCCTTGGATAAGTATCCTCTCAACTAACAAGAACTCATATGCTCGAACTCAAAACTTTATTTCATTCACATTAAAACATGCATACAAAGAGTAATGTATTTGTATTGTTGAAACTGGAGAATGTGAGTACTATATCAAATCGTGCAACTCCTGAGGAAAGAGCATCAAATTATTATTTATACTAAAACTAAATAGGGCAGTCAACTCCATGATTGGGAGGACACAATTTAGGGAAAACAAGGGAAAGTGGAGCGATGGTAGTTACGCATGCAAGGAATCTAGCCAGAAATGCAAGTCAAGCATAGATTCAGCACAGTAGTAACGCCCATGCATGCCCGATCATAAAGTTCCACTACAAGGTGGTTACGCTCAATTGCATGAAGAATCTTTACTATCAGTTGCCTTTGACTTGGAGTGATTCCTCAGCTAGGCGTTATGGTGCATGCCCAGCTGGCGGTGTCTTCCTCAACTTAGCTCATTAAATCTACATAACAGAGTCAGTACAAATAATAATTGCACATCTATAACCACTCTAAGAAACATCTATTAATCACATGCAAAATCAATATAGATAACCCACATATTATGCCAAATGTCATTAAAGCTTGTAGAGATAGGATATTGTCAAATGTTAATAGTTTGAGGGAAACATTATGCTAATACCAACACTTAAGCATAAAATTCCATGACATCTATTAGCAAATAGACTATAGATTTTACCCAAAATTAGACCAAAAACTAGGCTCGTCACTCCCCCCAACCTAATGTTTTGTTGGTCCTCCAGCAAGGGAAGGGTTGTTCTTCTGCTTGGTCAAAGCTCTAAAATTTGCAACAAAGAGTTGTCCAACATTAGTGGCTGCAGTGTGTGAGTCTGGGTCCCAATAGAATCCTCCCAATCTGTCAAACATGTTCCATCTTTGTCTCTTTGCAACAACATCAAACTAGTAAAATTTGAAATTTGGCACGGGCCACATGAGCATGGTTGGTTGGAAAGTCAGGGGAAGCCATTCTCGCCCCTGTGCTCTCCCAATCTCAATATACCTCTCAATTATTTTTAAGGTTGCAGCATAATTGTGGATGGAATGAGGCTCAGCTTGTTTCAGCTCGTCAATCAAACTATTCCATCTCTGCGATAAACATCTCCTCATGGCATCTTCCTTTGTTGATTTCTTTACCTCATACTCACTATAAACTGCCTCAATCCAAGGCATAATTCTATTGGCATAACTTCGTATGAGCAACATTATGTGCCATTCTTTGTAAATGTCCCTTGGGTTGCTTGATTCAGCTCTAACATGCAGGGGAACATCGGATTCCAATTTTTTATAAGCACTATGTTGTTTTCCCCAAGTAATCTAATTTTGTACCCAAGACATGAATGCTCTCAATTGAATATTTCCAACATACAGCAGTGGATTTTAATCATGGTCTTTTGTGACAGCATAATTATGTAGATAAAATTCACATAGCAAATTTTTCATTTCAGGTGAGGCAATCTTATAAGCATTGAAAAATTCCATGGGGGTGTCAATAGAAGAATTCAAACCTGAGGAAATTCTTGACATCTTAAAAGAGAGATACCTCTCTTTCAAGAGCAGAGCATAGACTCTTGGAGGATCTCTACATTGTAGAATATTTGGCGCCAAGGCTGCCATATCATCTACCCTTTGCTTTAGGGTGACAATTTCTGCATTTTTATCCTCAATTTCTTCATCCCTCTTTTGAATTTCCTCCTTTAATTTTTGTTTTTCCTTTTTCAATTCTTCCTCTCTTCTTTGTATTTCTTGCCATAAATTCAAAAGAACTACATGCATTGTAAAATCAGGAGGCTTATGGATTCCTAACAGTATTTTTGGTGGTGGCTCCTCATATGGTACTATCTGGATGGACTCAGGTTGTCCAGTTATCTCGGGCTGCAAAGGTACTATTTCTTCTTCCTTTTGTTGTAGGGACTGTTGTTCTTGCTCTTACAGTGGCTGTAGGAACTCCTGCTCCAGTTTTGGCTGTTACTACAGGACTTCTTGCTCATGTTGTAGGAAGTCCTAATTTTCCTCCAATTCTTCTGCAATGTTAGCAAGATCGGCCAATGTTATATTTGTTTCTTTCTTAAATATTTCTTCTCCTTCAACATTCTCCTACTCCATTGGAGCTTCAAGGTCCTCATGTGAGGTCTCACTAGGTTTAGGGATTTCTTGTGGAGGCGTACCAAATGTAGGCCTAGCTGGTCTTGATTTCCTTGGAGATCTCTGACGTTTTCCTTTGGCTATAGGAAGAATAGTATCAGCCTTCCTCTTCTTCGAACTTGGCACCACTATTTTTATAGGTTGTGTTTTAGCTTTCCCTTTTCTCATTTCTACTTCTCTCTGTTGTGTCCTAGTTTTCATGAGGGTCTCAAGTGAAATTTCATCGTCAGAACCTGAGGAAGGGATTTCTTTTTTTGTATGCTATGTTTTAGAAGAACTGATTTCTGTTGGAAAATATGCCTCAATCTCACAGGCTTAAACCTTTCAGAAAGCATGGTCATTGCGACATTCAAGTTGTCTGGCCGACTGGAAATTTAAACTTGTGTATTGCTCATGTCGCTGAGACAATACTTCTGTCTTGCTGAATGGACCTATTGCTATGACATGGAGACTCATGGATATCTCTTACCGACTGGGAGATGTCTATCCAACAGTTGGTCTATCGAGCTTTGGGGAGACTCATGGCGACTTGGAGTCTTCGGGATAACAAAAGGATTTCACAGGAAGTCATGGAGATCAGGAGAAGTCTCACCGATAAGCAGGTTTGGGGTGACTTGAACTCTCAGGAAGATGTCTCGGTGATGATAGGAAGTCTTGTCGATATCGACATGACCTTTGGTCTATCTGGCCAATGAAGAAATCAGTATGACTTGTTCCTATCGGCATGAAGTCTTGGCGACTGGGGAATGTCTCGCTAACAGTGTTAGGGGTCATCGGTGTAATGTAAGGCTTCGCTATGAAGTCTTGGCAATGGGCGTTTGTCTCACCGAAAGTGTGGGATGTGTTCGGCATGACTCCTGGCGAAAGGTGGGCTCGAGGTAACCTAGAGACTTTAGCATGAGGTCTTGGCGAAGGTCAAATGTCTTGCTGATTCGGTAAGACATGAGCGCTGGGTGAAAGGTCTCGGTGAAAGAAAAAAGTCTTTCCGACTATTATTTGGTGCTCGATATGACTTGAGACCTTAGTGTGATGTCTCGGCAAAAGCGATAAGTCTCGCTGAATTTTGAATGCTTCGGTATAACACATGAACGCTCGGTGGGATGTCTTGGCGAAAGAAGATTGTCTCAACGAATGGAATTCTCACGTCGGCAAGACTTGAAGACTTCGATATGAGGTCTTAGCGATCTATGATAGTCTTGCCGATGGCAATATTGAGATCGATGTGACTTGAAGACCTCATTGAAACCTCTTGGCAACAGTTGAATGTCTTAGAAATAGTGTTGGCGGATGAGTTCAACTGGAGGTCGGTGAGAGGTCTCACCGATCATGTCGATGAGGAGACTCTTGCCGACAGATGGATGCCAATAGGAATACAATGGGTTTCAATATGACTTATGAGCTTGGTGGAACCTCTTGCCGATGGAGATGACTCTTGGTGACAACATGTAATCTGGTCTTGTGGCATCGGGGAGACACTTCTAGTGTCTCGCCGACATGCGACACAAGTTGATCACTATTGACCGAGTGAAGACTATCCGACGTGGTGTGATATGGACCAATCTGAGAAAATAGAAGTGAACCATTTACTGAACCATTTTTGTGTGGAAGTTGGAAAACAAAAGCATGAGGAAGTGGAAACATCTACGTTGTTGAGCTGGATGATTCGACAATTATGATCCAATAGTTGGAAACAAACCGTTTCATAGAGTCAAAGCTGAAGAGAAGAAAATAGAGAGAGAATAGATGTGAAGGTAGAGTGGCTGGCTGGAAGGCCGAGGCCATGAGGCCAAAACAGAGGAAGTGAGAGGTAGGGTTATGTTGCCGATTTCTCTCCTAATCAAGGATTGAATGCCATGGTTGATCTCTTGTTTTGATCAATACTGTATACTGTGTGAGGGTATTGCAATAGTAAAAAGATTGTTTGGTTTGAGAGGTTGATCAGGAAATGTACAGAGGGAAAGTTGATTACCAGATAGTATCCAAAATGAACAAGATGTAAACTCTGAAAAAGGCTAAGAGCCTAAATTTTTATTGTAACCATTATGTTGCTGAATAATACAATGGCTCGATCTTTGGAGTGGGGTTTTTTATCCGAAAGGATTTTCCCCACATAAATCTTTGTGTTATGGTTTTATGTTTCATCTGTCATTTCCGTTGGTTCGTGGAGTAGAATTTGTTAATGCTTGCTATTGAATTTACATGTGTTTCTCTTAGATGGATCAATGTAGGAAATTAATTGTGTCTGTTCCACATTTGGACATAGTTTTTCATGTCTTTGAGGCAACCTAATCGAAATGAAAGTTACCGAAGGCACTACTGTTTGGAGTTTTCATTGCATGTGCTCCTATATTTCCTTACAATTTCTATAGCTTCTTCTATTGCAGGAAGATTCAAACTAGAGCTAGCACTAGAGGTTGAAGCACTAGGAATGGATTAATTCATGGTTACCCTCCTACTATACCTACGGGATTGAGGTATAGCCCTAGGTAGTAAATGATAAACTTTGTAAACTCTTCCCAAGTCATTCTAGATACATCAAGCAGAGATTTTTCAACTAGCAATTTAATCAGGCAATGGTGGGAAACAGAATTATCCCTACCTTTTTGAGTTTTGGTTGCCATGATTGAGAGAAGATTGTATAGCATGTTAGGAACATTCATCCTTATGTCGTGCCTCATATGATTCAAAATCTTGAAGTGGACAGAGTGCAAGTTCGACTAGTGACCCTCACAGGTGATGTATTTGATGAAATACATGGCTATCTGCTTCCACAGCTCGGGCAGAGACATTCTCTTTGCACCTTGTTTGTCTATGCTCAATGGGGGATCATTTGGCTTTGTAAACTCAGCCCTAGCTAACCTGGCATCTCTAGAAGCAAGGTAATTTTCACCATCAACAAGTAACCATGTAACCTCTATAATTCTTTCCTCTGTTGCCACAACTTCCAACCCTTTTACTATAGCTTTTCCCTCTGAAAACATCTAAGCAAATTCAAGGGAAATTCTTTCATCAAAACCATCCAACTTCAAAAAGTAATCTATCCACCCACAGTTTTGAAATTCAGCCAGGCATTGTACATCCTACAGTAAAATATCATGCACCGTGGATTCGTTTTGAATTAACCCACATCCCATTGTTTGCAATCAAACAAATGCTCTGCAACTTATTTTCCTACAATTCCCTTTCTTTCCAGTACCACCCTGCTAAATTTCTAGCACTACTACCAACTAACTTTCTTTTCTCTTGTTTTGCAACTGTGGCTCTTCAACTCAAGATTTCGACAGGGTCAATAATGGAAAGAAAAAGGGGTGATAACAGAGAATCATGATAGGAAGAAATGGTGGCTACAATTACTATCACTTCACACATGCAAGCCATCCTTTCACTCACATTTCAAATCAGCTCATTTCAAATTTATGACATAGCCTAGTATGAATTGACACATGGGCAATAAATTCACAAAATATTTGCATCTTTTTCATTCCCCTCCCCCCAACCTAAATTTGGACATGTGTTCGCACATGTGAGATGGGAGTGGTGATTAACAGGTAATGATGGCATCTATGTGAACATCAATACTAACGTAGAGTGATTAAATGAACTCCTAAAAGATGATCAAAGATAGCAATTAATGCAGACATACCTGAATGTGTGGAAATTTTGTTGCAAAGATCACAGATAAAGTAACACTTGCCTTGTTGGAAAATGAATTGAGCAATAAATGAAGATGAAGTGGAATGAAGTGAGGTGGAAGAGAGAGAAAGGTGGTGATGGATGGGTGGATGGAAGGATGACGAAGAAATGGACTTCCACACAAGTGAAAGTCTTTATTATGAAAAGTGTGTACCTCAATTAGGAAAAAGGAGGGACACTAGTTCCACTGCCTTCGGCTGCAAGAAGCACGGGTGTTGAATGCTGAGTGAATTGTTGCAGGAACTCTTCTTTAGAGGCCGATTTGTGGTATAATCTAAGGTGATGATCGTTGATGAGTAATTTGAACCTGACAAGGTCAATGGTGGTGAGCTGGACAACTCCATTAGGAAAAACCTCAACAACCTCATATGGTCCTAGCCACCTTGTCTGTAATTTTCCTACATTTTCCTGGTATCTAGAATCATAGAGCAAAGCCCAATCTCCTAGTTTAAATTTCTTGTCCTTGATAAATTTGTCATGCCATTTGATTCTTTGATTCTGCACTACTTCTGTATGTTGTAGGGCTGCTCTTCTTATTTCATCCAAAGCATTTAGCTGCATGATTCTTTCTTTTTGTGCTTCAGAAATATACAACCCCAAACCTACTATAGTTTGCAGAGTCTTATATTCAATTCAACGGGCATCATGGTTCTCTTTCCATATAACAAATCAAATGGAGTGAAGCTTGTAGTTATTTTCCATGTTGTCCTATAGGCCCAAATAGCTTCTAGTAATTTGTTTTCCCAATCCTTCCTATGGATGGCTACTGTTTTGGTTAGAATGGCTTCAAGTTCTCTATTTTTCACTTCAACTTGGCCATTAGCCTGGGGGTGATAAGGGGTAGACTTCATGTTCCTTATGTTGTACTCATTAACTAGTGCTACAACAAGAGTTGATGTGTATTGAGCTCCTTGATCAATTACTATCTCTCTAGGGACTTTGTACCTTGTGAAAATATCTTCATAAAGAAACTTTGCAACCTTGTTATCTCTTGCATGCTTCAAGGCCTTAACCTCTACCCATTTTTTTACATAATTAGTGCATACTAATATGTAAGACTTACCATTTGATGGAGGGTCAATTGGTCCTACAAAATTCAATCCCCACTTGTCGAAGGGAGTGATTACTACTTGAGGGCATAGTGGCATCTCGTCAAATATGGTTGGTCTACCCATTCTTTTGACACCTATCACATTTTCTAGTATACCTTCTTGCATCCTTGTGGAGTGTTGGCCAGTAATACCCTATGTTCAAAACCTTCATTATTGTCCTCTTGGCTGCAAAGTTTCCTCCATATGGTTCGTTGTGACATGCATGCAAAATGTCATATGTCTCATCTTCTCTTACACATCTTCTCATGACATGGTCTGGTCCAGTATAAAATTAACATCCAACAATCCAAGAGAAAGGAAAATATTTTTCAATAAGTGCCCTTTTCTCTTTTGAGGAGAAGTGAGAAGGAATTCTACCTATGACCAACTAATTGGCTATATAAGCATACCAGGGTGTTTGTACACTGAGAGAGAATAGATGTTCATCATGGAAAGAGTCATCTGTGGGTTGATTGTCTTCTGATGTAGGTAGCCTTGAAAGAAAATTTGCAACAACATTAGCTTTCCCTAGCTTATCCACAATGGTTATATCAAACTCCTACATCAACAATAACCATCTTGCCAATCTACATGTTATCAAAGGTTTATTCATAAGGTACCAAATGGCTGCATGATCAGTGTGGACAAAGATTTGCTAGCCCATTATGTAATGTCTGAATTTTTTCAGTGCATAGATTACTACCAATATCTCTTTCTCTGTCACTGTATAATTGAATTCAGCTCCTTGCAAATTTTTGTTGACAAAGTAAATAGCATTTTCAACAGCTCCCTCTTTTTGTTCTAGGACTACTCCTATGGTAAAATTCGATGCATCAGTGTGGATGTGGAAAGGGAGTTCCCAATTGGGTCCCTTGAGTATAGGAGCGTGAGTTAAAGTTTCCTTCAAGTCAGAAAAGGATCTATCACAAGCTTCAATCCACTAAAATTCAGCATCTTTAGTGAGAAGGGTATACAATGGTGATGCTACCTTGCTAAAATCCTTGATGAACCACCTATAATATACTATATGACCCAAGAAACTTCTAACATCCTTTTGTTTTGTTGGTGTAGGCAGATTTGTGATTACATCAATCTTTGCAGGATCAACTTGCATTCCCTTATGGGAGATGTAGTGGCCAAGAACTACACCCTCTTGCATCATCATGAAGCAACTTTTACTATTTAAGGACAAGTTTTGGTCTTCACATATTTGTAGGACTCTCTTGAGATTCTCCAATTCTTGATTAAAATCAACACCATAAGTGGTGAAGTCATCAATGTAAATCTCAATGTAGTCATGAGAAATGTCTGAGAATATGCTAATGACTGCCCTCTAGAAAGTTGCAGGTGCATTGCACAAGCCAAATGGGAGCACCAAATAAGCATAGGTCCCCCAAGGACAAGTAAGAGTGGTCTTCTCCTAGTCTTTTGGTGCAATTTGGATCTGGTTGTAGCCATTGAATCCATCTAGAAAAGAGAAGCATTGCTTCCCTGCAAGTGTATCCAGAACTTGATCAATGAAGGGTAAAGGAAAGTGATATTTCTTGGTGGCAGCATTGAGTTCCCTATAATCAACACAAACTCATCATTTCCCTCATTTCTTGGGCACAATCACTAATGGAGATACCCATTGACTATCTAAAATGGGGTAAATAAATCTTACATCTAGTAATTTACGCAGTTTTCCTTTCACAATTTCTCTTAGTGCAGGGTTAATCCTTCTTTGTGGTTATCTTACTGGAGTGCAATCATCTCTGATATAAATTTTGCAGGTGCAAAGTTTAGGATTCAATCCCTTCATATCATGATAATCCCATGTGAATGCATGTTGATGGGTCCTTAATAGATTTGCTAATAACAGTTGTTGCTCTTCATTCAATTTGCTATTAACATTCAGATATCTTCCTTCTTTCTGACACTTGTACTTGTGTAGTTAATTCTATCATGGCTGCTTCATTCACACATGGTACCTTTAGTTCATACGGCAGCAATGTATGGGACATACCTATTGCTATAGGAAATCTATCTGTAGAGACAGTGGTTGTAGGAAGAATGTCTACAGGAAGAATATATGCAGGAAGAGTTTTTGTAGGAAGAGTGGATGTAGGAAGAGTGTCTACAGGAAGAGCATGCAAAAGTGTCTTGATCGAAGTAGCAAGATGAGAGGATGATGCTTCCTCCACTTCAAAATGATTCTGAATGATGTAAGCCAATACTTCATCCTCATCTTGGAGTTGCATGAAAGAGATTCTTCCTAGCATCATAAGTTGTGCCACAAAATGAACTTGCTCAGCCTCTTCACCAACTTGTGGCCATACAAAATCATCTTCATTATGAGATGGTTGAGCAAGCGGATAAAGAATAAAAAATTTAGTACTCCTGCCATCTAAAATGGTCATGTCACCTGACTAACATCCAATGTATGCATCTATAGTTTCCAACCAAGGTCTTCCAAGAATAATGGTATAGCCACCTAGTGTAGCCTTGGGAGAAAGAATCATAAAATCTACTGGGTACTCCCAGGAATCTAGAACTACTACAAGATCCTCCACTATACCATTAGGCTTAATAGTAGAGCTATCAGCAAGTTGTAGGATAGTAGGAGTAGATCTCATGCTTGCGATGTTTAGTTGCTATAGGATGTCTTTGGTCATTACATTTATTGTTGCCTCTAAATCAATCATAGCATTATTTACCTAAATCTTGTTTATGACAACTACTACCATAGGATTGCCTAGGTCATTATTCTTGGGAATAGTCACTTTTTCCAACATGATGTCAGCTAACTGACCCACCACATGGACTACAGTTGGATCTTTCTTCTTTCTTCCTAGCTTCTTGAGACAAGCTTCCTTGATAGCTTTGTCATAGATTGGAACATCCTTTATGGTGTGAAATAGGGGTATCTGAACACATATATGCTTTAGCTGATCCAAGATGTCAAAAGTGGTATCCTCCTTTTCTTCTTTCTTCTTGGAAATTTCCAACCTCTGAGGGAATGGTGGTTCTTGTTCAGTCTTATTGACTTGAATTAGTTCAAGATTTTTAGGTGCATTTGGCTGAATGGGATCATTCAGAGACTCCTCTTCCTCTTCCACAAGAAGTTCAGTGATAATGGGCTTGGAAGGGGCTGACAGAGTAGTTCCTGAATGCAAGTGGATGTCACTTACACTCACATCATATGCAAGGAATTGATTTGAATCAGTAGAGTATGTAGGCTACTGCTATGGTTTGTTATTTGGATTGGGTGTGGGCTGAGCTGGTAGCTGAGTGGGTTTGGGTGCATTTGAGCTTGGATTAGTAGCTAGAGGCATTATAGAAGGTTGTTGGGGCTGAGAAGGTTGTTGCATTTAGCCAATTGTCTGGTTAAGCCATTGTTTTCCTCCTCTCCATTGATTTGTTTGCTACCAATTTCCTAGAGGGGGTTGCCAGTGCCCTTGAAATTTTGTTAATTTCCCTAAGGTTGTTGCGACTAGGGTGGAGAATTCTGATGACTGGGCCAAGAATTTGGAGGGTTAATCCAAGGTTGTGGTGGATATCCTCCATAACTGGGTGGATATGAGGGTTTCCATTGATTACCAGATGAATAAGAGTTAAGATATGGCCTAGCATAGGATAGTGGATCTGGTGGCATACCTTGTATGGGAGCCCAAGGCTTCCTTTGTGTAACATAGTAGATTTGGTCTTCCTCAATCTAAATTGGCTTGAACTCAAGTGGGATCTACTTGCTTTCAAGATTAGCTACCATCTTTCATTTGCAGTCCTTATTTTTTTTGCAATGAGGGCAATATTCTTCCAGCATTGTCTTTGCCTCCTCTTGCTTCTTCTTGGCCTGAAGTGTACCCAGCTGAGTAGCTAGATTGTTGATAATGTCCTGCTTGAAGTCAGCCAGCAAATGAGTGGGTAGATTTGGTATTCCTCAATCTAAATTGGCTTGAACTCATGTGGGATTTTCTTGCTTTCAATATTAGCTACCATCTTGCATCTGCAGTCCTTCTTCTTTTGTCTACAGTGAGGGCAATATTTTTCCAGCATTGTCTTTTCCTCCTCCTGCTTCTTCTTGGCCTAAAGTGTATCCAGCTGAGTAGCTAGATTGTTGATAATGTCCATGCTTGAAGATTGATAGGCTCTCCCTTTCTTTGAAGCTTCCCTAGAGTAATTTTGGCATATTTTCTTGATATCCTCCCAAGGGACTTGAGAGATATCTCCTCTTGCCATGAGATCCAAGGCATCAGTGTAGCTGTCATTAATTCCTCTCAGGAAAAGCAACTTTTGTGAGTCCTCATTAAGTGCATGGTGTGGAGATTTGATGCAGAGCCAAAAGACACAAACCCTTTCCAATTAGCTACTTGGCTTCAAAAGGAATCCAACAAGATTATAATGTTCATATGAAGCAATGCAAATAGTCCTTCAAGTTCAACAATCACTAGAAACACAAATTCCATAATTTCACCACTCAACTCTAGTAGTACTAGAAACCCAGTTTTCAGACCATAACTCGGATACTTTCCACATAACTTGACCAAATCAAAGTTGATTCAGATACCCATTTTTGAGACTCATAACATACCAAAAGAGTGCACAAGACTCCTTCAGAACAATTCCTCCAAATTGGCTTTTCTCACTATTTTGAAGCCCTATTAGCCTTTTTTTTCAAAGGAACCCCTCGAAGATTTCATTCCCAAACCAATACAACCTAAAATAGTCTTCACTTATGCTTCCAAACAGAGGAATATCCAGTTATTAGGACCCCAAAGGCTTATTTTGAATCCATATACAAAAACCCTTCTTGTAACCTAGAAACCTAGGGTTTTAGAGCACCTTTAATGAAAATACATATCCCTTCCAATATACACCAACTAATAAAACCTCTTTAGTTAGACCCCTTTAAGCTTTAGAGACTCTCACATGCCTTTTGGAAATGTTTCTCTTGCCTCTTACAGGTCTGGTCCTTCAAATTCCCATGGAAACTACATAATCTTTCCCTCAAACTCTACCACGCATCCTCCAAAACTCAATCCCTACACTCCTATCTCTATGAGCACATTAAAAACACCAAATGGAATCCATCCACTAATTCATATAGGATTTACAGTAGGTGGATGGAGGATCTCATCACTAGGAGGCTCTCAAACCCCTATTTCTAAAAATAGGGCAATCTCTAGAACTTGCTGCACTCCACACACAAACGGTGGACTTAAACCCCCAAAATAGATGTAAAGACAAGTAAAAGCATATATAATTACACACCCACAACCTCAAGCCATGATAGACCTATACGGGCCTGTATCAAAGAAAGAGTTCAGAAAAATCAATGAAAATAGTGATAAGCGTTTACAAATGAGAGTTCTTCTTCCCAAAAAATTGAACAACCAACCTCTTTTTTGTGGAATTACATCATTATATTATTATATAAACTTCAAACTACCCTTTGAACTTACCAACTACCTTAACCACCCTTTTGTTTGACTCTTAAATGATAATTTGACAATTTTTGTTCTTAATCACCACCCTTTTACAACTTTGCTTTGCAAATTCCTCTTAACTAACTTACCATGAATCAAAAACCTTCAAATACATATTAAATGGTCATTGAGACCTTATTCATAAGAAAAACTTGAAAATATAACTATTCTACCCCCTAGACCTCATTGTCACCTTTTGGCATTAATGGACAACTTATTGCATTACATCTTATTTTGGCATATTTTGCAACTTCCTCATTGCATAGTGATTGAAAGAAATTAAAATAATTTGTTGAACCTTCAAGACTCCTTCCCATTTCATTCCAAGGTGATGGTGCCCCTACACCAATATTTTTGCAAGCAAAACAGAAACCTTGCAATGTAGTCTTCCAAGCTCTCATCTTCCTTTTGTTGCATCCTAAATATGTCACCTCCTCTCATGTCACTACCCCTGCAATATTCCTTGTATTTCTCAAGGAATTTTGTCCTCATATCTTCCCAAGTTTCCATAGTATCTCTACCTAGGGTCATGAACCATCTTAATGCAACCTCTTTCAAAGTGGTGGGAAATAGCTTAAGCCTATGGGCATCAGTGGTATAATCATAACTCCTACAGAGTATGTCAAACTCAAATAAGAATGTATTAGGATCTTCTGTCACAAGTCCATAAAACCTGGGGAGTGTTGAGGTAGGAATGTTCTTGATGTTTTCAACTTCATTTTGATGGGAAATGGGGAAAGGAAAAGTTGTTTGGTTCTATTTGTTACCATTTGCATCACCCATGCCTACTTGATGTGGTTCCAAAACAAAGGGGTTTTCAAGCTGATTTTAATCTTTAAAGGAGACTTCAGAGCTAGTCAGATTAGGATATGCATCAGTAAAGGGGCATGGATCATCTTCTTCTTTCGATAGGTTTTGGTATTCAACTAGCTAGAATGGACGAGGATTGTTAGGAAGAAATTTCCCATAAGCATCCCTTCTCCTTCCTCTATGCATGTGGTATCACCCACTATCAGTCAACTCACACAAAGAATTGGTAAATAATAAAGGGGGTCATTACTTCCTAAATGAGGATATGCTAAGAACAACTTCCAAAAACACTACAGCAGTAAAAACTACCAATGACTCCAAAAGACTTCCTAGCTTGACACCATCCCTGAAAATGGTGCCAAAAATGTTGGCCTCCTACAATGATTTAATAACTAAGCCTTTATAGCTGTGAGTCAGAGATTGGACATCTAACCTGAATAGTTATCCAATCATCACGAAGGTGTATTTAACTTGTCAACCCAGGGATGTGAACTTGAAATGGGTCAGCATAGTATGTGCACTAGGGGCTCAAGTAGCCATTGCATTCTATGGCTAAGAAACACAATATTGAAAGTAAATTGCTAGAAAGAGATGAAACAAATGTTGAACATCAACTGACAACTATGCTAAGATAAAATGTAGAACAAGAATGGAAATATGAACAAAAAATAGGAAACTACTCTATCTACTCTAGCTACAGGAACAGTCACATAATGAAATTCTAGTGGTTGCAAGAACAGTCAATGTCAGATGTCTAACTAAACACTAAACAGTAAGCAATACTAAGCTAATGCTAAACTAAGAAGATGGATTACTTACCAAGTGGGCCCCCTTGGATAAGTATCCTCTAAACTAACAAGAACTCAGATGCTCGAACTCAAAACTTTATTTCATTCACTGTAAAACATGCATATAAAGAGTAATGTATCTGTATTGTTAAAACTAGAGAATGTGAGTACAATATCAAATCGTGCAACTCCTAAGGAAAGAGCATCAAATTATTATTTATACTATAGCTAAACAGGGCAATCAACTCCATGACTTGGAGGATGCCATTTAGGGAAAGCAGGGGAAAGTGGAGTGATGGCAGTTACGTATGCAAGGAATATAGCCAAACATGCAAGTCAAGTGCAGATTCAGCACAGTAGCAACGCCCATGCATGCCCGATCATAAAGGTCCACTACAAGGTGGTTACGCTCAATTGCATGAAGAATCTTTACTGTCGGCTACCTTTGACTTGGAGTGATTCCTCAACTGGACGTTATGGTGCATGCCCAGCCGGTGGTGTCTTCCTTAACTTAGCTCATTAAATCTACATAATAGAGTCAGTACGCATAATAACTGCACATCTATAACCACTCTAAGAAACATTCATTAATCACATTCAAAATCAATATAGATAACCCACATATGATGCCAAATGTCATTATAGCATGCAGAGATAGGATATTGTCAAATTTTAATGGTTTGAGGGAAACATTATACTGATACCAACACTTAAGCATCAAATTCCATGACATCTATTAGAAAATAGACTATAGATTTTACCCAAAATTAGACCAAAAACTAGGCTCATCAATAATCTCAATATCTTTGAGTGAATACAACACTGTGACACTCTCTGACCCAAAAATAGTAAAAATTAAGGACGTATCCAATGGTGAAAACCTCTCTGAGGCACCCAAGGATGAAGGATTCAATCTTCCTCTCAGTGCTCTACATCAAGAAAAGTCAGCAGTTTTAGCCGAGAAGTGCAACCCAGTCAACTTGGGAATAGAGGAAACTCTGTATATCACATTTTATGTTGAATCATTGATGTCAGAAGAATAGGATCTCCTAACTACCTTCTTAAGGGAGAAAAAAGTAAACTTTGAATAGAGCTATGCCAACATGCCCGAGCTTGATCCAAAGATTGTGGTCCACCATCTAGCAGTTTACCCTTAGGCAAAGCCCATCAGAAAAATGCTCAAAAAAATGCATCCCTAGATAGCCTTGTTGGTTAAAATGGAATTAAAGAAGTTTCTTGATGCAGGATTTATATGACCAATCAACTATCTGGAATGGGTATCAAATTCGGTACCTGTTTCAAAGCCTGATGGGTCATTTGTATCTGCACAGACATTAGAGACCTGAACAAGGCATGTCCCAAAGATGACTTCCCACTTCCCAACATCAATATGATTGTAGATATGAGCACAGGACATGAGATGCTTTCATTGATGGACGGATTCTCTGGGTATAACCAAATCATGATAGCTAAAGAAGACCAACACAAAATGTCTTTTACTTGCCCATGGGGTACATATTGCTGGAACATAATGTCATTTGGCCTAAAGAACATTGGAGCAACATATTAGAGGGCCATGACCTTAATCTTTCATGACATGATCCATAAGACTTTGGAAGATTATGTCAATGACATATTGGAAAAATTCAGAAAGAGGCAAGACCACATAGCAGTATTAAGTGCCATCTTTGATAGACTTGAGGAATACAAGGTCTACCTTAATCCAAAGAAGTTTGTCTTCAGTGTACAATTAGGGAAGCTGTTGGGATACATTGTATCCATGAGATGGATTGAAATAGATCCCACCAAGGTAAAGACAATCCTCGAGATGGAGGCACCTGAGACATTCAAATAGTTGAAAGGCCTACAAGGAAGGCTCTAGTTTATCCGTCAGTTCATAGCTCAGCTAGTAGACAAGTCAATCCCATATTCTCACCTATTCCACAAGGGGGTAGTGCACATATGGGATGACAAGTGTAATTAGGCCTTTAACAAGATCAAAGAGTATTTTCTCACACCTCCAGTGCTTATGTCACCAATCCCAGGAAAGCCTCTAATCCTCTACATAGTACAAATAGCAACAACCCCTGGTGCTCTCCTAGCTCAGCATGATGAAAATGGAACAGAGAGGGTTATCTACTACATCATTCAAACCATGGTAGGGCATGAATTAAATTACTCCTTCATTGAAAAGGCTTGTTTAGCAGTGGCGATTGCCTCATAGAAGTTCAGACACTACATGTCAGCACATAAAATCAAACTCATTGCCAAGATCGACCCACTCAAGTACCGGCTTTCTAAAGCAATGTTCACAGGAAGGATGGCCAAGTGGGTCACGATCCTATCAGAATTTGATATCAAGTATGTAGAGTGGAAGGCCATCAAAGGGCAAGCTATTGTAGACCAACTACCAAAAGCACCAATGTATTCAAAGAATCCGCTAATTTCAAAGTTCCCTAATGAATCCATCTTCAACTTGATCATAGCAGACCACTGGAAGTTGTACTTTGATGGTTCCTACACACAACATGGATTGGGAGCCGAGGTCTTTTTCATCACTCCGCAGGGAGACTGCATTCCAAAATCATACAAGTTGTGATTCACTTGCACAAATAACATAGTGGAATATTAAGCTCTTGTCATAGGGCTAAGAATAGCAGTGCAATGGCAGATAATGGCACTCAAGGTATATGGGGATTCACAGCTCATAATCAATCAAGTCAACAATGAGTATCAAACAAAGGATGACAAGTTGACCCCCTACAAGAAATTGGTGGAAATTCTTAAGGAGTTCATTGATATTAGATTTAAGAAGCTACCAAGAGAAAACAACAAAGTGGCAGATGCAATGGCTACAATTGGATCACTCCTAGAAATCCCATGTGACATCCCAAAGCAAGAATTCCTCGTAGAGCAACTTCTCAGTCCTACATTTGAGGTACCAGAGTCCGAATTTGTGTGTGAAATCGTTGTTCCCGGTGATCCCCGGTACTATGATATATACACTTATCTGAGAATAGGATTCCTCCCATCCAACATAACCTCAAACCTTAAGAAAACATTTTTCAAGAAAGCATCTCATTTTGTCATCCTAGGAGATACCCTTTACCATAGAAGCATTGAAGGAACCCTGTTACATTGCTTAAATGTTGAGGAGGAATTGACTTCCTTAACTGAGGTACATAACTACATTTGTGGTTCACACTCAAGTGGTATGAACTTGGCTAAGAAATTGCTAAGGATGGGGTATTATTGGGCTACTATAGAAAGAAAAGCACATGACTATGTCAGAAGGTGTCTACAATGTCAGCAGCATGGGGACCTAATCCATGCACCAACTCAAGAGCTCCACCCGATTGTCACACCTTGGCCCTTTTCACAATGGGGGCTCGATCTCGTTGGAAAAATCACCCCCACCTCATCCAATGGCCACAAGTTTATCATTACCACCACTGAGTACTTCACAAAGTGGCTAGAACCATACCAATTACCTACATAATCAAAAAGTAGATATCCAAGTTCATCATAAACTACCTAATATGCCACTACAGTGTCCCACAGGCCATTATCTCAGATAATGGGACACCATTCAAAAATCAAGACATCCATGAACTATGCTACAAATTCAAAATCCAACATTGCTTTTCCACCTTGTATTATCCCCAAGGAAATGGCCAAGCTAAGGCTACAAATAATACCATTCTAAAAATCTTGAAAAAGATGTTCAATGAAGCTAGTCGTGATTGGCATCTCCAACTGAATCTCACCCTCTTGGCCTATCAAACCAGCATTCGCACACCCACAAGTGCCACCCACTTTTCCGTGGTCTATATATCAGAATCCATATTACCCATTGAGATTGAGCTCCTGTCACTGAGAATATCATTGCAGAATCTCATCACAGATGAGGAATATCAGGTATCATGACTGAATGAGCTAGAATTGCTAGATGAATGGAAAATGGAGGCCTTAAACCATTTGCAGGTATATCAGAACCACCTCAAGCGGAACTATAACAAGAAGATCAAGAGCAGGACCTTCTAGGTCAGAGAACTTGTGCTAAAGGAAAATTAGAAGAACGTCCCAAATCTAGATGACAAAGAAATTTTGAACCTAATTAGTTGGGACCATTCGTCATCAAAGTAAGTTACAAGTCAGGGGGCATATCGATTGTCAACACCATAAGGGTAACCTCTACAAGAGCCCATGAACAGCTCCCATCTCAAAAAGTTTTATGCCTAATCTTATGGGGTGTAAAACCAAAAAATACAAAAAAAATAAAAAATGTCCCGAAAAAATGGTCACCCTGATGAAAACCTAGCAAACAGGCGTCTTGGTGATAGCAAAAAAAGCAAAAAAGCAAAAAATCCAAAAAAAAATAGTAAAGAGAAAAATCATCCTCTAGTGAAAACCACTTCGGTGGCACTTTGGGCAAGTACCTTGGTGAAAACCTGGCAAACAAGCACCTTGTGTAAATAAGCATTTTTATTCCACCAAGATCTCCATGGCTTGTTCTGCATCATCCATCCATCACACTTCCATCATCCATCTATCTTCATCCATCACCCATTTGTGTCTGCATCATAGTTTGGTCCTTTTATTTGTATCATGATCCCTCCTAGTACTACTCAGCCCATTTGCAAGGTCAGTTTGTCATGCCTTTATTGGAGTAGTCTACTGCATCGCGTGGGGGGCATGTTCTCATCGGATTGGATTCATGTATGTGCTCGAAATCCCTAAATCAGAATATCCAAAAACATCAAAAAAATTAGAAAATCCAAAACATTCATAAAAAACCAAGAAAATCCAAAAACATATCAAAATCCAAAAATAGGTCAAAAAGTCAAAAGGTCAAAAAATAGAGTCATCTTATCGAACTACGGGTCTCTGAGCTCTAAACATAGGAAAGGTTGATCTTTGATCATCCCTTGAGACACTTAGGTCAGTCCTTCAAGAGTCTGTCATAATAAACTGACAATCCATTTGTTCATATCTCATCAATAATCAAGTTTGTGCCAATCAAACTACGTGGTCTATGTGTGTATAACATAGGAAAAGCTAATCTTTGATTAGCCCCCGAGGCCCCTAGGATAGGTTTTTAAATTAGGTCTTTGGTCAAAATCTCATAAAACCCCAAAAAAAATAGAAATTTTGAAAATCAAAACATTTGTAAAATCTTGAAAATACCAAAAACAGCCTCAAAACATTTCAAAAACTTCAAAAACATCCAAATATTTGAAAAAATCCATCTGTCTCATCTCATTTTCACACGCAATAAACATCACTCATAATAAATCAATTGTCATCCTCAACCTTTAGTGAAACAGTCGGAAACAAGTCTAGCAGGTTAAAAGTGAAAACTCAAACGTCAAAGTCTCGAGTCTAGGTCAGTATGTAAACAAGTTGGTCAACTCTTTGTGTCAATAGCCTATCATCCAATCAATCCCAAATAAATCATCTGATATCATTATTTCCTAGGATGCATCCTTCCTACAATGGACATCAACATCAGTCACCACCGTAGTTTAGTCTTGGCTAGTGGTATTGAAGAACATTAGCTTGTTTGTTTACTTTATCTTTGTCTTTTGACCTATCTTTTTGCACTCATTTTGATGACCTATTGATGATATCCCAAATGAAGGGATTTAGAGAGAAAGGAATGGGGAAATGATCATTATCTTTTTATTTGTTGTGCTTGTTGGATATTCTTGTAATATAACTTGGTCATGTGTGATTTGCTTGGTTTGTAGGGAGGATGTTTTAGGTATCTTGTTGACCACACTGGAGGGCTTGGTTTCTATGTTTTGGTCTGATATATTTGAAATATCTTAACTACATTTTGAATAAGGTTTTGTATGTCAGGTATGAACAGGAGTACTCCTATCTGATTGCCCAGTCAAATTCCATCACACTAGATGCAACGCCATCCTGGTTCTTTATACCTTGATGCATCATGCCTATGTATGTTATCGAACATAAGGTAAGTAGCCCTTTTAAAATCCCAATTTCTAATAAGAAAATCATCCATCTCTCATCATCATCTCTAATAAAGTTGGCTTGTTGAATCCTCTTGTCGTCATCTCATTTCTTCTTTTTTGTGCTAACATCATACCAAGATAGTTAATCATCATCGCCGGTGCATCCATTTTGCATCCACAAATTGTTAACATCTTGCATATCATTCACATGCATCATCGTATAATATAGATCTATTAGTCTAAACATCTCATAAACCATACATTTGCATAAAACATCCATTGCATAATCATATAAGCATCATCACATCATCCATCTCAAATGCAGTACATCATCATTTTAAGTTGTTTAGGATAATATAGATTGGCTATTCTAAGCATCTTAAAACCATCTCATTTGCATCATCATTATAACCATCCATACGTCCATCTTGAACCTCTTTGTCACAAGATCGAACCTCAAATCAAATTTTTCACTCGATCTCTCGAGGGAGCAATGTACCAGTATACTTCTTTTCGCTGGGGCATACGAAAAAAATCAAAAATTATTTGAATTTTGATCTTGGTAGTTTATTCTTTGAACCAACACAACAGGTACATTGCTTCAAAGAGGGGAAAAATGTAGACACGTAAAATATACATGCACCTAATCCAGAATTATTAATTTCATTTCATCCTTAATTATCCCTCTCCTAATCATTTTAATCAAATAATCTTTATCTGATTAAAATTCATCATATTTCCTCTTTTAATTAAATCAATATTTATTTAATTAGATAAATCAACTTTATCTAATTAAATATATCATTCTATTTAATTAAATCATATTCATCTCTTTAATTAAATAAATCAAGTTTATTTAATTAATCTCCTAAAGTTATCTCTTTAATTAAACAAATCAAATTTATTTAATTAATCTCCTAAAGTTCATTTAATTGAATAAATCCAAATATTTAATTAAATCTCTAATGTTCCTTATCTTCTCATTTAATTTTAATAAATTCAAATATTTAAGTTGAATGTCACAATCAACTAACCTTCATTAAAATTAATCAAATCATGATTAATGCTAATCCTAATCCTCCAATTCTCTAGATTTTACCACTTGCTCAATAAATCATTTCTTTTGATTTATTAAATCCTCTATTTTTTTTAGCATGGCGTCAAAAGGGAATATTCCTCCAAGTTCAAGAAAATCCCTCCAAATGGGATTTTTCCTTCCAACAAAGCATTTAACTCCTCTTACATGTCCTTGTGCATTGAGCCAAGTGGCATTTAAGTAATTCTTTTCTCCCTCTAACAAGCCAACTTTCAAATTTCAAAATCCACCTAATATCATTTATTGTGCACATTCATCAAAATGTACTCAAGCTTCCTCCATTCACATCTTGACAAGTGGCATTTGGCCATTGGTTGAAGATTAGTCCCACATTCATCCATTTTGCCTCTTCTTCTCTCAATCTCATCTATAAATAAGAGGCTTTTCTTCTCATTTTGAATCCACAAGTTATGCATTTTGAATCCATAATCTTATGTACAAGTTCTTTATTGTCATTTGAATTCATAGAATTTTTAAGGAATTCTCATCATTTAGCTTATCAAGGATTGGGAAAGGGCTACTTTTCATATCAAAGTAGCACCAATCCACTATGGAATAGGTATGAACATGCTTTGCTTCACATGCTTTCAATCAATCTCTTTGATATTTCTTTACTTTGTTTGCATTTGTTTAGCATGATTCAATATTTCATAGGAGTATTTAGTTTGCTTGTTTTAAACTAACCCATACTAAGGTGTGTTGAGAATTAAACTATGTTGCAAATTATGTGCTCACACCACTAATGATCGTCGAATTGATTATATTATAGAATTATGAGGAATACTATATGCTCATTAGAAAATTAGAAATGCATATTAAAAATATTTGTATATCAAGAATCAACTTTATTACTTTGTTACTAATTATACTAGTGATTCTATTTTAAAATATTTCTTCAAAATAAATGGTGTAGGTGCTCTTACATGGATGGTGTAGTGATTTCAAGAAAGCTCTATTCTATGGTTTTTTAAATCAAAGTTAAAAATACAAAAATGGCTCCTAAAGAATCAACGTGGCCTTGAAGATTTATGAAAGAGTTTCAAATGGTTACTTGTAAAAGTACCACTTTACTATATGATAACTAGAGTTATTTTACTCTTACCAAATAATCTCATTTCCAAAGAGAGAAAAGAACATTGAAAATCAAGGGCACCTCACTCGAGAAAATATTCCATTTTAAAAATTCCATCATAAAAGTTCTACTCAAGGGAAAGTATTTATCATACAAATTTCTCTCTAGTTATATTCCAAGGAAAGTATTTCATTCACTAAAATTAACTCCAATTTTATTCAAGAGAGTATTCCATCATAAAAGTTCTACTCAAGTGAAAGTATTTTATCATACAAAGTTCTCTCCAATTCTATTTAAGAAAAAGAATTTTATCATAAAAATTCTATCCAGTTCTATTCAAGAAAATGAATGTTATGAGAAAGAATAAAATATTAAAATATTAGTCATTGCTTATATAAAAATAAATAATAAAAAACTAAAACCTTTGTGCAGTGATTGGCCTTAGGTGATTCCATTAAGCGGGAGAGTTCATAAAACCACCTCATGGATAAATCCTAGATGTAAGACCTAATAGGCATAATATAAGACCTATAGGCATTATATGCTCCAAATTCAAAATAAAATGTGTTGGCCTCCTACAATGATTCCATAACTAAGCCTTTACAACCATGATTCAAAGATTGGACATCTAGCCTGAATAGCTACTTCAATTATCATGAAACTTCATTTAAATTGTCAACCCAAGGACGTGAACTTGAAATGGGCCAGCACTATATGTGCACTAGGGGCTCAAGTAGTCATTGCATTCTACAGCTAAGAAACACAATGCTGAAAGTAAATTGCTGAAAAAGAAATAAAGCAAATACTGAACATCAACCAACAACTATGTTGAACTAAAACGCATGATAGAAATAAAAGATCTGGGTAGCAAATAGGAACTACTCTGTCTGCTTTGGCTATAGGAACAGACACATAATGGAATTCCAATGGTTGTAGGAATAGTTGATGCCAAATTTCCAACTAAGTACTGAACAAAAAATAATAATAAACTAATGAAATGGATTACTCACCAAGTGGGGCCCCTTGGATAAGAATCCTCTAAACTAACAAGAACTCAAATGCTCGAACTCAGAATTTTATTTCATTCACTGCAAATTGTGCAACCTCTTCTTTTGTTCTTACTAATCAATTGACTAAACAATCAACTCACTAACTAACTAGGAGGAAGAAGCATTTGATTATTATTTATGCTAACAACTAAACAAGGTGGTCAACTCCATGACTGGGAGGATGCCAATTAGGGAAAATAGAGAAAGTGGAGCAATGGCGATTACGCATGCATGGAATCCAGTTAGACATGCAATTCAGACGTAGACTCAACACAGTAGTAATGCCCATGCATGCTCAAACATTAAAAGTCCATAACAAGGTGGTTACACTTAAACTGCATGGAGAATCTTTTGTCACCGGTCTTCTTTGATTTGGAGCGCTTCATTTGTTGGTCGTCATGTTGCATGCTCGGCTAGCGGTGTCTTCCTCAACTTAGCACATTAAATCTGCATGGCAAGGTCAATACGCGTAATAACTACACATCTATAACCACCTTAAGAAATGTTCAATAACCACACACAAAATCAATATAGATAGTTCACATTCAATGCCAAATATCATTAAGGTTTGCAAAGATCAAATGTCAATGGTTTGAGGGAAACATTATGCTAATACCAACACTTAGGCATTAAATTCCATGACATGTATGAGAAAATAAACTATAGATTCTCCCCAAAACTAGACCAAAAACTAGGCTCATCAAAATGGTTGGCCTTCAGTGATGCCCTTGGTGATGCCATTGAGAGGAAGTGTTCATGTCAATGCCACCACCTAATGGCTAAACCCTAGACGTATAAGTCTGGCTAAAATGTATAAGTCCTACAGGCATACATTAAAAGTTCTCTCTATAAATCTTCCACTTATAAAAGCATTGTATTAAGTCCTATGGGCACTATGTAATGAACTTGGGGTGAGGCCGATTTGAGGAGACCCAGGCTCCAATACAAATCTTTATAAGACCTCATAGCATCATTTTTAAAACACTGGGATTATGAATTATGACAAGATGACTTTCATGAAGTCCAGAATACATGATTTTCATTTTGGAAAATATTTGTGTCCCTCTTTATCACTGCTAAAGAAGACCTATGTTATTGGGGTACTTTAGTTTTTCTTTTATGGAAATTGACATGTGATGCCCCCTATTAACATTAAGGGAGTGTTGGAACATGATGTTATTAGGGGTCATACCCTTATAACATTTATATATTGTTCTAATATAAGGTTATAAAACCTTATATATCATATGCTTATTAAGCATATCCCATTTAAAATAAATATAGTCTAAATAATTAGATTATTGATTATTTATGAATGGAGGTTGTTGAATAGGTGTAAATAATACCCTTTCAAGTATTATGTCACCCTTCCTCCTATATTTAAGGAGGATCTCTCTCATTTAAGAGATGTGAATTTGGAGATTATATTGTAAACTATATCACTATGCACATAAGGTATTATTGGCTATGTGGAAGTATGGAGAAGTATTCCCCAAGTTTGGTCTATGTTATAATAGACCATTACATTGTAAGTGTTTTAATAAAATGATGCTTTATGGGGTTTTTTACCTGAAAGGGTTTTCCCCATGTATATCTTGAGTAATATTTAAAATCTATGTGTGTATTATTATCATTTTATTTATTTTATATCTTGTTTATAATAACTAGTATCCTAAGATCTTAATTTCTAATACTCAAAGAAAGAGAAAAAGGAAAAAGAACAAAGGGTGAATCAATCCTCGACTATCCAACATGATGTGGAACACTCAGCTATTTTTCCAAAAATGTTTACAAGTGGAACCTGTTGTCCACTATGCAAACAAGCCAAAAAACATAACCCTACTAGATTTATAGCTATGTATCCATAATTTCCCAAAATTCAAATATCACAAGCCAATATTGAATTATGGATTTGAAACCATTAAAATACTACCAAAAACATAAATTAAAAGTTATGTATCCATAATTTCCTGAAATTCAAATATCACAAGCCAACATTGAATTATGGATTTGAAACCATTAAAATACCACAAAAAACATAAATTAAATTTAGGTCCTAAGGTTAGGGAGGACCCATTTGCCCCCAAGTCCATAAACCTAGGACACACATTTCTCAACATGAAGTTTTATGTTTAGGCATTAATAAGTGTTGGGTTTCCCCTTCAGAAAATATAATTACATAGGCTTGTAAAATGAATTAAAGGGACAATTAAGGCATAATTAAGCTCAATTAATTAAGGGGGCCCAAATAAGTGTGTAAATGTAAAGAGGTACACTTAACAACACTAAATTAAGGTAATTTTAAGTCTAATTTTATAGGAGGGCCCAAATAAGTGAGAAAATGTAAAGGGCTACATTTTTCTACACTACATTTAGCCCCCACTTTAGTGAGAGGATGACCTTGTGTAAAACTCACACTAAAGTAGACAATGAAAACATATGTATGCAGCAATGACAAGATACTCAATCATACAATGCTAAAGACTCAAAGAAAAAGAAAAAGGAAAAGGAAAAAGAACAAAGGGTTGATCAAGCCTCGACTGTCTAACACAATGTGGAACATGCCTTAGCTATTTTTCCAAAAAATATTACAAATGGAACCCCATTGTCCACTATGTAAACAATAACACACTCACATGGGCTAGTGAAACTTTGGTTGTCCACTAGGTGAGACCCCAAGGGTGGAAAATGAGATAATATTATTTGGCTCCCATACCATACCAAAGTTATACCTCTGATAACTTCAATAAGGCACCACAAAATATGAACTTCGAGCTCCATAAGGCTTAGCAAGTTGTGTTGTGCTTGGTGGCCATAAAAAGGGTTGTAACTTTGAGCTTCACAAGGCTTAGCAAGTTGCATTATGCTAAACACTTATAAACAAAATGAAAATAGGATAAGACATGTTCAAAGTGGTTTTTCTTAGTTCATGTAAGGTCTCCTCTTAGTGAACATTGTGCCTCATGTCTCCAAGAGAGAACAAGTCTCGGATAAAAGATTCACAACTTAGGGAATGCAATGCATAACATCACCACTAAGAGGAAAGTTGTATGCCAAGAAAGGTCACACACTTGGAGGACATCAAACCTAATGACACCATCAAGAAGATGACACATCGCAAGAGGTAAGAAGACCACACAATGAAACATAAATAATATAGTCCAAGATCTCCAAAATTATGATGTCAATGTATACGCCCACTTTAAAGAAATTGCTAACACCATGTTGTGAGAAATTACTTTAAAGTAGAAAATGATAAATTTTAATAATAAATAAGACATAAGAGCCTATTTGGAAAGCCCTATGCCAAGTCATATGTTTCCAAATGAAGCTATGTCATGAAAAACAGAGGAGTTTCCCCCAAAATGAAATCCCAAACACATAAGGCATCCACATATTTTTAGTCAACGTATGCCTTTGTTACAATGATATTATAGATCTCATAAATATCATCATTCCCCAAGTAACTCATGGAATAGGAATAATGACACATAGAGAGTGAAAACAAAGAAAAAGCCTATTGGGTCAACATGGAAGAGACTAAATGTCTTGACACCTTGCATCATCCCCAAAAGGAAAACATAAGACAAAAGAAAATATAAAGGTTTATGAAATATAGAAGAATGAAGGTACAAATAGAGGAATGAACATGAAGACACATCAAACAGAATAGCATGAGGGATCACATTACACACAGGCAATCACAAAAAGAACATGCAAAAGAAAATAAAGGCAAGACTAGTAAGGCACATGTGAGTCCTATAGGTTGTATACATCCCAATCTTGTTCATCATATGGATAAGGTGGATAACTAGCCAAAGGGACAACATCAAGTGTCAAACTAGGACAAGGCTATCTAAATTCTTTCCCCCACTAAGTGTCCAGGACAAGGATGAGCCGAGATAAGTGGTGAGAATGAGTTCCTTGCAATAGAAAATAATTTGCAATGAATATAAAACATGTAATAGTGAGTATGCTATGATCCTACAACTATCACATGGCAAGGCATAAAGGTCATACATTGTATTCAGTTTGACCTTTCTTTTCAAATTGTCTTAATAGTTCTTGTAAATCAGGACAATCATTAGTATGGTGTCCAAATATTCTATGATATGCACAATATGGTCAATTTTGATCACTTTTCTTTTTTGTTATTTTTTTAGGTTTAGGTGGTAACTTGATTAATCCCCAATGTAAAAGAGTGTAAAAATCATTCTCGGTCTTAGATATCTTCAATAGGCCTTCAAGAGGATCAAACTTATTTTGTTTCCTGGATTTGTAACATTGATGTGCTTTCTTCTTTGGTTTGATAATTGATTGATTACAAGATGAAGGATGAATAAGATTATCATGATGGTCATTAATTTCATCTTCTAACATCAATGCCCTTCCTTGGCAAGGGGGGATGTGTTAGGGGATATAGGTTTATCAATGGTTTTCTCTTATTTTGTCACATCACTTCCACAAGTAAAAGGGGTATTTAGGGATGATTGAAGGTGAGCCAAAGTAATGTTGACAAATTTATCTGTGATCTCATCCTCTTGAGCTAAGATGCATTTGGAAGAGTCGCATATAGAATTTTCACGACATTCAATGTGTGGTTCTTTTAAAACCACAACACTTTCATCACAAAGGAGAGAAGTGTTGGGAGAAGAAGCTTTACAATTGTCAAGATTATCCATAGTTTTTCTCTTGCATTAAAATATTCTCACAAGTGGGAAATGAATGAAAATTAGTCAAGGTGGTGTTAATGATTTCCTCCTCTTGTGCCAAAAGACTCTCATAGCTAGGATAATTTTTAGAAGAATGATCATCATTCTTGTTATTGAACTTTTTCTTAGCAAACTTGTAAATGAATGATGCAATAAAATTGTAATTTCCAGATGTAAACATGATAAATGCTATGCAAAAACCTGAATATGATGTCTTTTAAATGCAATTTTGAACTCAAACAATGCACTAAATTTAACAAATGAAGCTTAATATGATCAATTTCAGATAACAGAAATTCTATAAACTATAACAACAAACTGAAAACAACAAAACAGAATGCAGAAACAAAGATTTGGATGCCCAAAAATGCAGGAAAAATACCTAATCGGGGACTCATTCACCCATGGGCGAATGGGTCCTAGCTCAGGGTTTTGAAAAATGAATTTACATATTTCTGATTTGATTCTTAATGTTTTGAGATTCTTGACTAAGACAAGTGGTTACAGTTTTCATTTTCTATAAAATTAAGTCTAAATACAAATGCAAAATAGTGATAATTTTTGATAAAATTAAATCTAAATACAAATGAAAAATGGTGATAAATAACAAACTAGGAGACCTAATTTGAAATGCAATTTTGATTCAATTTTTAAATGTGAATGACTAGTGATGCAATGCTATGTAAACACTATGCAAAATGACTAATTTTTTTGAATTTTTTAGATTTTAAAGAATGCAAAAAATACAAACCTAAAACCTTAAACAAGATGCAAACTAATGCAAGTTAAGAGCCTTAAATAATATGCAAATCAATGCAATGCAATGCAATGAAAATGAATGAAAAACCTAGATCTAGGGCTGAAAATTAACTCCAAATAATAAAGATACGATTCTCAAAAGTTGGGTTCACCAAAATGAAACACCGAAATATGGGTTTTTCAAAAGTATCTGGAATTGATAACAAAGGGGGTATGATGGACCTATCTTTCTTATTTCATTTGGAAATGAGATCCACACAATGAATTGATTATCAACTCTTAGGTGAATTGAGTCAAAGTGGGAATCCTTATGCTTGAAGGATGGGGGTAAAGGTCAAACAACACTTTGGGGAGAAAAACTAAAAATAGAAAATCAACACCAAAATGAAATATAACACTTGAAACAACAATATTAAGCTCAATATTGACAAAACCAGAAATCAAATTATAGATTAGAGAAGGGAAAAATGATTTTTACTAGTCACCAAAAGTGTTTTTCTGAAGAAGATCTGGGACTCATTCGCACAGGGGTGAATGGTCAAAGTTTTTTTGTAGCTTTTAGGAGCCTATGATATAGATCTGAATCTTCCAATTTGTCCAGCTTTCACAGTTGGAATGTTAGAAATGGCTTTAAGATCTTAGTTTTCGTGAGACGACAATAATTTTGATAACTTTGGAAACTTTGATAACTTTATAAATTTTGCACTTTAGAAGGTCTTCAAGCTTTCTCCAACATAAATCTGCAAACACAAATATAAGAGAGAAAATTTTGTTTTGGGTGAATAGGCGTTTTCCTTGGTAAAACCCCATTTTGGTAATCAAACCTTGAATTGAAATGAAACATGAAAGAGGGAATGAAGATTGAACAAATCTATGTTACCACTCAACAAACCCTTGAATGAAACCTAGTGATAATGCAGATCTTAGGAATTTTGCAAGTTGCATGAGATGGCTTCAATGGATGTGGATCTTGACACTTAAATCTTGCTTGAAATAATGCTTTGAATGTTTGATTTGATCATGAAACCTACATCACAATGTTAGCTCCAAAAACATGCATGATGCAAGAAGACTTTGATATGATGATTGGATCTTGACTGCTGCAATAAAAATTTGATATTTCTACTCTTGAATGCCCTTGATTGTAAACTTTTCTATACTTTTTCTCACTTCAAACTTCTAGGTGAAATCTCTTGAAAATGCAAGGTGAAACTTAGTGAAATAACTTTGTATTTATAGGTATGTATCCTTAATTTCCTGATATTCAAATATAACAAACCGACATTGAATTATGGATTTGAAATCATTAAAATACCACAAAAAACATAAATTAAATTTAGGTCCTAAGTTTTAGGGAGGACCCATTCTCCAATGGGAAAATGGGTCCTAGGTCCATAAACCTAGGACACACATTACTCAATGTGAAGTTTTATGTTTATGCATTAATAAAGTTTCAAGTTTCCACTTTGCAAAATGTAATTAAATAGGCTTGGAAAATGAATTAAAGGGCCAATTAAGGCATAATTAAGCTCAATTAATTAAGGGGGCCTAAATAAGTGTGTAAATGTAAAGAGGTACATTTAATAACACTAACCTAAGGAAATTTTAAGTCTACTTTTAAATAGGAGGGCCCAAACAAGTGAGAAAATGTAAAGGGTTACATTTTTTCTACACTATAATTTGACATCCTTTTCAATGTTGCAACATGTGACTCTCTGGGATCTTCTTGAAATATAGCCATAAGGAAAATTACATGCATGATATCTAGTCTAGTAGCAATTAGGTATAGCAATCCTCCAATAATTGATCTATAATTTCTTTGATCATCCTTAGGTGGTTCATCATTCTTGCTCAGCTTGCAACCAATAACCATAAGGGTACATACCAATTTAGAATATTCCATTCCAAAAAATTTAACATTTCCTTGTCATATTTTGATTGTGAAATGAAAATACCTTTATCTGTCTGATTGATTTATAGCCCAAGGAAGAAATTCATCTCCCAAAACATAGACATCTCAAACTCTTTTTGCATCTCTTCTATAAATATCTTACACAACTTCATTTCCTCCAAAAATTATGTCATCAACATATACAACCATAATCAAGATTTGATCTTTTCAACTTTGAAGTAAATATTTCTATTTTTGGGACCTTTACTAAATCCTTGTTGCAACAAATACCTGTCTAACCTTGCATACCAAGATCTGGGAGCTTGGTTCAATCCATATAATTCCTTCTTCAATCTACAGACCATATCCAATTTATCTAATAACTAAAATCCTTCTAGTTGTTCTATGTATACCTCTTCTTCCAATTCCCCATTCAAGAAAGCAGACTTCACATCTATATGATAAACTTTGAAATCCTTATGTGCTACAAAATCCAAAAACATCTTGATAGCTTCCATTCTTGACATCAGGGAAAATGTATCCTCAAATTCTATTCCTTCTACTTTTGAGTAACCTTTACACACAAGCCTTGCCTTGTTTCTTACCACTTCTCCATTCTCATTTAGTTTTTTCCTGAATACCCACTTAGTTCTAATCACATTATTGTTTGTTAGTCTTGGGAAAATTTCCCAAGTCTAATTATTTTCAATCAACATTAGTTCTTCTTCTATAGCCTTGATCCAATACTCATCCTTGCATGCTTCAATCAATGTTTTGGGTTCAACTTTAGAAAGTAAACATAGATTTACCTATTCTTAAATAGCTTTCCTTCTTGTCAGTACAACTTTGTTCTTATCACCAATAATTTTTTCTTTAGAATGATTCTTTTGCACATACTTAGGAGTGTTAGGAACCTTTTCCATAGTTTCTTCCTCTTCAATCTACACTTCTTTTTCCTTAGCTTTTTCTTCTTCTCTGCAAGAAGGCTCATCTAATTCATATCCATCTATTAACACTAAATTATTATGTAAGTATTCATCAACATTCACACTTGCACTCCCAACAATATTTCTTAGTCTCTTTTTGTAGCACTGATAAGCTTTTCTTTTAGTAGAATATCCAAGGAAGACACCTTCATTAGATCTTGCATCAAACTTTCCTAAGTTTTCTTCATCTCTTCTGATATAAAATTTTCTTCCAAACACTCTGAAGTATTTGACAGTAGGAAGTCTTTGTGTTGTTTTCTCTTGATTGTACTTTGTTAAGTATATAAATAGTAGTATGAATTTCTTCTCTCTAGTAGAATTCTAGTAGATCTGCTTCTTTTATCATTGTCCTTACAGCTTCTTGAAGAGTCATATTCTTGCTTTCAACCACTCCATTATGTTGAGGAGTCCTAGGGTAGATAAATTCCTCTTTATTCCATGATTCTCACCAAATATATTGAATTCATTAGAGGTGAATTGCCACCTCTTTCATACCTCAAACATTTTATTTTCATATCCATTTCATTCTCAACCATAACTTTGAATGGTTTAAACTTAACTAGTTTTTTATATTTTTCTTTGAGAAAAGTGACCCATGTCATTCTAGAATAATCATCAATCAATAGCATGAAATACCTATCACCTTGAAGACTTATTACTTTGTTAGGACCACAAACATTTGTATGCACCAATTCCAATAGTCTGATAGACGATTATTCTTTGACTTTAAAGCTTCTTCTTGTTTGATTTCCAACTTGACATTCTTTATAGACAACATTGATAGGCTTTGTAATCTTTGGCAGATCTCTCACTGCTTGAACTAAACTTATTCTTACTAGGCCATCAAAGTTGATGTGACACATTATTTTATGCCATAGCCAACTCTCATTGATTTGAGTCACAAAACAATAACCATAAGCACCTTTGAGCTTATAGATATTTCCATTTGTACTTCTTCTTGTAGTAATCATAATTTTGGAGTCTTTTCTGGTGTCACGACCATCATCCTAAAACATAATATTGTATCCCTTGCTACACATTTATCAAACATTCAAGAGGTTATGTCTTAAACCCCTTAACATAAGAAAACATCACTAGTGTTATGCTTTCCATAAAAAATGATTGAACCTTTTCCACATATCTTAGTAGATGTATCATCACAAAACCTAACAAGTCCTCCATATTTTTTCAAGTTTAATAAAACTTACTCTTATCACCAGTCATATGATTATAGCATTTGTTATCAATGATTCAATGTTTCTTCTCCTATCTAGCATGAAAAGCAAACACTAAGGTGCCTTCAGTATTTGCACTTTCTTTTGGAGAATTTTCCTTCACACATCTCTCAAAGATACCATAATTAGTTTCATATTTTAAATCCATGAACAAGTATTCACCATCATCATCATCCCCATAATCAAATTCATCATCAGATATACTTGCATCTTCTCTAACATAATAACTTTTCTTAATCATCTTACATTTTTTCTCCTTATTTTTGTCATTCAAAGCTTTTTTTGGACATCTTGAAGCATAATGACTGGTGCAGGAGCACCTAGGCTAACCTCCATTTTGTTTGTTATCAATTTTGGCTTGTACCTAACCTTAGCCAAGTCAGGGTGATGGTGTGTTTATTTTGGACCTTAGAAGGTCTTGCTTGTGTGAGGAATAAGTGAATTAGTCATTAGGACTAAGGTCACCATAGCTTAGTTTTTGTTAAGTATCTTTTGCTTTAATTAGCTTAGTAGGTTAATTTGAGTGTTGAGCCTTAAATGTGTTCTAAACACATGGTCATTGTTAGAAGATTCCAAGAGGCAGTTAAGGGAGTTGATGGCTCGAAATCAGGGAGATTGAGGTCCTAAGATTTAGGAAGATGGTGAAGTTGCAAGAATGTTGCAAAGTTGCATGACAACATTTGTTAGGTTGCATGCAACTTAGTTGTCTTGGATCCCCTAAAAGTCAGGAGTGTGGGATCGATCAACATCCCTTGAAACATGGCAAAGGCATCTATGTAAGTGTGGTGGCTCGTAGATAAGCAGTTAGTTGTTATTCTAATCAAGTTTGTAGTTTGTGTGAATAGAGAATTCTGCATTTTCCTGTGTATACCGAATGTTCTTGTATGATAGAGCTTTTAGATTAATTAGATGTGTTGATTTGCTACTATATTTATGTCCATAGAATAGTTTTGAGCATCTTTAATTTTGTAATCAAGTTGTTTAGAGTTTATTTGTTGCTTTGAATTCACAGATCAGGTTCTAGAGGGTTTGTTATCTCTGTTTTGAGCAGTCAGTCTTTGAATGGCTCCCCCATAAAGTCTAACCACGGGATCTTCCTAAGTTTGGATGGAAATGATAGGGGAGCCAATCACTTGTACATATTTAGTAGTAGGAAGTATAGGGAATGGAGCAAGTATTACTAAACTCAAACCCTAGGCGAGCTTGGAAAGTCCGGTTAGAGGTTTGAGAGTGAAAATTTGAAGAACTTAGGTAGGGGAAGAAGTACAGTACAGAAAAAGTATGGTTCCAGGTGAGATTTTATCATATCTAGGTATGTTAGAAGTATTGAAGCTTCAACCAATCCATTTGAAGTAGATTTGAATGAGAAAGCAATAAAACCCTAGGAATTAGGCCTACTAGCCCTAATTGCCCTTGATTGTAGGAACCTACTGTACGGAGGAGATAGGGGTCTAAAACCTTGTGAATATTTTAAAGGACCAAAAAGGGTATCTAGAAGTGAAGTTCATTTGCTAGGTTGTTTGGAAAGTTTGGGCAAGAAAAGCAAAAAGGTGACTGGTAAGGGCTACAAGCGATTAGGCCTCCTTAAAGCAAAATCTTGAAATCGGTAAGACAGCAAGTTGAAGTTCTTCAAAGATGGAACTAAATGGATGCAAAATGAATGGTTTTAGTGTCTCTAATACCCCTGCAAGCAGTTCAATGTTTTGTGAGATGATGGCACTTAGAATCTTCTAGGTGTTGGGAAGAAGTTTGCAAGTTCACATGGTGTTGGTCTTCTAGGGTGAAGCACAAGAGGAAAACTCTTGGAGAAGAGTTGAAGCAAGACTTGGTTAATCATCCAAGCCTAACAATAACCTATTGGTATCAGGTTCCAGGAAGGAGAAAGTGAGAAAAGTCTTCTAGTAGATTGTGCAAGCAAGCCTTGGAACACCATTTACACCAATGACCTATCTTTCCACAACTGAAACATTTGAAAGGAAAATTACCTCTATACTTACTAGTACCTTTTTTCATTCTCCTTACAAAGTTAGCTTCTACATCATCAAGATCCTATTGATTTGAATCCACAGTCTTCTCTGATTTTCTAGCCTTAAAAGAAGTCTCAAATTTTGCATTATTTGTACCAAATTCTCTCATCTCAAAAGTAGATAAGGAACCATACAACTGATCTCTAGTATATTGATTCAAATTTTGTAATTCCTCAATAGAAAAAACTTTATGACTATAAGCTTTAGGAAGAGTTCTAAGTACCTTCTTCAACACTTCTTCTTCTTTCAGTTCTCCACTAATACCTCTGATGTCATTGACAACTTCATCCACCTTCTACAAGTAGCTTGTGATGTTTTCAACTTCAAACATTCATAGAGTTTCAAACATGATCTTCAAATTCTGCATCTTTGCTTGTTTGATCATATCATCTCCTTCATAAATGCTTTCTAGCTTTACCCAAATTTCTCTAGTAGTTTTCATATTCATAACTTTCACCAATTAAAAATTAGCAAGACCACTTAAGATAGCATACCTTTCTTTACCATTATTTTCATAGGCCTTGATCTCATCATCAGTACTTGGACCATTTGTAGGAATAGTATATCCTTTATCAACGGACTTCCAAATTTTAAATCCAAGAGAAACTAGAAAACCTTCCATCCTTGTCTTCTAGAATGCATAATTTGATCCATCAAACATAGGAACATCTTTATTGTGCACCATCCCATATCTACCTCAAGCGGTTAAGTTTTCTTCAAAGGAACTTGGATTTGATACCAATTTTTGAATGCACAAGACAACTAAGAAGGAGGTGAATTAGTTGTATCTTAAAACTTTAAAACCCTCATGCAAATATTTAGATTCACATTAATTCAATTAACCCTTAATATGTTGAAATGATTTAACATTAAATCCAATAACATAAAAATAATCAATACAACACCATACACAATGAAATACCAGATTTACATGGAAAACCCAAGATCGTAAAAACCACGTCGTGAGGATTAGCTCACAATATAAAGTAATATCAATATCAAGTACAAAAGACTCACTACCACAAGGCTCACTTCACAAAAGAAAGAAAGGCTCACTATTAGAATACTAAAGAATATAGAGAATAGTGTTACAATGAGACATCCATCTCAGTGCAATAGAAAATTTGACCACAACATCACCCACACCTTCACAGTATCATTGAAAAATTGTAGACACCTACTCATTGCATTTAGTAATCTAACACATGAAAGCTCATACTGCACTTCACGAATTTACACCTTACAACTCTACAATTCACATCATTCACATCTTAATCTTCTATCTTATCATCCCTCAATAACTCATCACTTATTTATACCATCTTCAAGCTTGAAAACATTCTCCAAGATCGGCTATGCACCTTAACTATGAAAATTCAAATTAGGTCGATACTAAAAATTCCCACAATGGAAAGGAATGAAGGCACACCACCACATACCTTATCTAGGACCTAAATCCATCCATCCATGAACACTAAAGTAGCTTTGCAAGTAATGTAAACACCCAAGGTCAGTCGAACCTATGTTAACACCATTAACACTTAAGTACACACTTCCTCAAATCCAAAGACAACTCACAGACAACAAATGTCACCCAAATACAATCTGGAATATTCCATGAACACCCTTAAATCCAACAAATTCCTTTGCAACAAATTTCACTTGAAGAATGTACACACCCAGTACATTGAAACAATCTTTCCATACACTGTAACTCAAGAAACTGAATTCTAAAGAACCAAACCTTGAACAACTTCAATTGAAGAAAGATACAAACACTATCAGCACCCTTCCAGATCCACAAGACCTAAAACCATTCTACAGAGAAATGGAGAGCAACAACATTTCTCTTAGACACCATTACAATAAAAATTCAAACACTGGAGAACAAAAATTCTTCTGCACAATGATCCAGCACACCCAATTATGAATATAACACCACTGAATACCTTTGATCAACATATCTAAAATGCATAGGAAGATCTTCAACCCAAAACAAATGTAGAGAAAATAAGAACGCTGCTTTGCAACACAGAACACCACTACAACACATTGTTTCCTCTTTTATTCAAATTTTCTCAAAAGCACTTGGAAACCAAGCACCAAAGACACATCCTCGACATCTTCAGCACTTCATCATCACCACCAAGCCAAATTCAACATAGCAGTTACTCAACCATACATCCATAGACAGAAGCTTATCAAAGCAACATTAGAGGTTGATACTATTTTCTCTTTCATTCTCTTAAACCCTACAAGTTTTCAAGACACAGAAACTAGATTTTACAACAACAAATAAAGTTTCAATAGTGGCCCAAGGAGAACAAAATCTATAGACTAGAGACTACATGCTTGTGATTTCAGATCCTAAAAAGTAAGAAGCTAGTCTAGGGTGTACCACCTCCTAACTAGCCAATTGAACACCATATTTCTATCTCTGTGTCTACCCTTTATGTTTCTAAAGTCTATCTTTGTCTTTTTATTTTACATTTCTCAAAAATCATCTCAGTTTGTTGTATTTTCATAGTTGACCTAGGAACAACATTGCATCATAAAATTCAGCCAATTAAATTTCAATTCATCACATCAACATCATCCCCCCAAAACAAGGATTAAAAACTTTCAATCCACCATTCTAGATATTTCATTGAAATTTGTAGCCAAGTGGATTTTGAGATCATTTTTAATCCTTAATGTCCTTAATTGGGAGAAGTGTGATTTAGGACCTAGATCCCTTTTCCCAATCAAACAATACCGAAATTCCTCCAAAATTTAGTTTAGGTAAAGACTTATGTAAGAGCTTGTATTAAAAGTGTGTTGTGATATGTTTTAAGATTTGATAATTTACACTGTGATTTTTGGATTGCGGTGTTTTTCTCTTGAATGGGTTTTCCCCATATAAATCACAATGTAACTATTTTTATTTCATACTGTAGACACACAAAATTAGCATTATGCATATGCATTCGCTCATTCATAAATCAAATTCACATTCATCTGCTCACTAAATAAATCAAATTCACATTGATCCATTCAGTAGGAAAATCAAGTTCATCATCCATTTAAATTAAATAAATTAACTTTATTTGATTTAATCCTACCATTATCTCATTTAAATACATCAAATCCTAACATTTCATTAATCCACCTTTATCTTGCATCATCCCTTTTGATTTAAATAAATCAAATATTTGAGTCAAACAGGTCAAACATCCTAATCATTATTAATTTAATCTAACCATGATTAAATGATAATCTTACCCACTTGCATTTTCTAAATTATGCCACTTGCACAAATAAATCCATTTATTGATTTATTTAAATCATCATTTTCACTCAACATGGAATATTCCCTAGAATTTGAATTCAAAACCAAGTGGGCATGTACATCCAACAAAGCAATTAATAAACTCTTACATGCCCCCCACTCAGCATTTACTCTCAAATTTGAATTTGAAATCTCCCTCTCATGGGAACATTTCCCAAATCTTGCACATGCATCAACCACTCACATGATGACAAGTGTCCTCATCTCATTGGTCCAATCTTTAGTCCCACATCCTCCATGTTTGGCACTCTTAGCATTTGAAAATCTATAAATGAGAGGCTTCATTCTTGATCAAATCCTCCACAATTTCATCTACAACTCCTATGCAAAGTCACTCTCTTCATTTGAGAAATGATCTTGTCCATCATTATCATTAGCTTATATAAAGGGGTTGGGAAAGGGCTATTTTCCATATCAAAATAGCACCAATCCCCCCATAAGATCAAGTGTTTGCTTCGTTTAAGAATAAGGAGTAGTTATTTTTTATTGTATTTGCTCAAGTATTTTATCTTTTTCTTTGTTCTCTAACAATGCAAATCGATTTTATGGGGGATTCTTATTCTGATCTTGCATTTTTAGGCTAATGATGTAATTTGTTTTCTTTGATTCGTGCAAGTTTGTAGATTAGGGATCTACATTCTGGCGCTAGGAGGGCACTTCTTTGTTTTTTGACATACATATCAATCCATGCTTTGGATGGGACTACAAAATCTGTGTTTATGTTGGGTTATTATTGATTTAGACATTTAGATCAGAGGGTGAAAGACTTTTTTTTTGTTTTCTATAAGCTTCAATGTTTGGTGCAATAGACAAGTCTGCCTTTGTATTGATTATGAAACCCTTGATAATCTACATAATATCATTTTCTTTTATCAGATAGAGATATAAATGCACTCTTTTCTTTCTATTTGAAGAGTAAGTTATGTTACTACTTTGAATCTTTTGAGTCATAATCTGTTTCCTGCTTAGATTTTGTATTGTACTTAATGATGTGGCTTCCTGTTCTTTATGGTGAAAGGTTGCACCTTCTGCAATCTCATAAATTGCCTATCTATTTTATTCTCACTTTGCATATTTTTTACATATTGTCATACATTTGAGTGTAGTAATAGGTAATGCAACCAAATACTAGGGAAATACTATATTCTATGGTTGTCTTTTAGAGAGAATTGTGTCACTTCAGACTGCACGAGCTATTGGGTGAGTAACTCTTGTACAGGCGAACAACAAGATAGGCATTTGAATCTGTCAATTCTGATATTGCAAAACAGAGACCACAGAATTATATCCTGTATCAAGCTAGAGCTTAAGTTCGAAGCAGCTATCCAGATGATTTTGGCGATAAGCATGTGTCTTTGTGCGATGGAGGAGACAAGACCCACGTAAAAGCATGGAATTTTGTTATGTATTATTGTTCCAAATATGCCTTTTGTTTTTTTCTGGTGTAAAGTGTATTTAATTGCTGGGTAGATGTCTTGAGAGCTTTCTCAGATATTAAAACCCAATGCTTTCAGTAGCCTTCAATATTCCAGATCTACATCTTTTCAAAACAATTTTCCTCATTATAGTCCCTTGCCTCATTAAATGTTGGGAGTTGTATGCTAACTGTAGTTCTTTATAAGTAAAGGGAAATCTCCTCCAAACCTATTCCAATTGAGGGCGCGACACTGATAGAAGGACGTTGGTCAAAGGGCGGCTAAATACAACACAAGACCGATCTGCAATTCCCTCCAAACACACGCAAGCCTTTGCTTGGACCAAGGTATGTCTTTGTCTTGGTGAAGATACTATGGTGACCTGGAAGTAAGGCAAAGAAGTCCCGCACTAAATTCCCTGGTGAGCAACATGTGGGTGTCGATTGATGATAGTTAAAACACACATTAACTTTAGAACATATGTCTAAACATTTAAAATATAAAATAGATGCTTGAAGTTTTCTTTTGGTATATTCCTTTTTGTATAACTAATTAGTTTTCATGGCATTCCTTGAGGCCACGGTTCTTTGAAGCCTTCTATCACACAGTTCATGTGCCTTATCTGTCAAACAGTTCTTGTGCTTGTGGCATTTATATCTACCAAAGTTGGACGCAAAAGGGACCTCTCAACAGATTTTTGTTTTTAGCACATATCTTGCAATCATTACATTCCATTAGACCACATTTCTGTAGGCACTTTATCTAACTAGGGACGTGCCTTGTCCATGCGTCCACTTCTCTGCTTGGATCTTCATTCATTCCTTGTTCCAAAGCTCCCATTTTTTACGTAGGCAGAAATTTTTCACCTACTATTTGCACTGTTTCTAGTTTTGATTCCCTTGGTGACATACACATCTGCTGTTGGATACTCAACATTTCGAATTTGGCAGCTAGGGAGGAACTTTCTTTCTAGCAATAGTCATCTGGAATAAACGTGTCTACTAGCATGAATTGTAGGGAACAAAGGAGGAGTTAAATATGGAGAAGCGGCCATTCCATTGAATTTTTACTAGTCTTTATGTTGCAAACCAAATCTGTCAAGAGATGTGTGAAGATTTCACTCAAGTGTTTTGACATTGTGCAATCCAAGATAAGGGAACTTGAAGCTACAATAGAGAGAGTACCATTCAACTGTAGTAGGTTCTATAATATATATTTGAAGCGAGCAATTTGATGGACAACTTACTGTAGTTTCATTAAATATTTTGTGCAAGATATGAAGATGACAGGCATTCTTCACAGAATTCAAATAATAGTTGTTGCAATAGATCTGTGGTACTAGAGTCTGCAAGGTTAAGTTTAGAAGGTTCCTATATGGAGAAGACATCAAACATTTATTGCGCAGCAGGACTGTCAAGTGGCACACTTGAAAGACCAAAATGAAGATCGGTCAGACCTTTAAAGTATTGAATCTTAAAAACCATAGGCACAGCAGCGATGGCATAGTATAGAAATGTTGTGAGAATTGAATGCCTTTTTGAATAACATTAACTTTTTTTGATACCTTGTGATCGAACTACAGTCCTTCCTCGCATTTATACACTGATGCCTTGTGTCCAGCCATGTCCATAATAAATAAGAGATCCCCTATCACACTTATTTCGGGATTTAACGTACATTTGCATTAGATCCTTTGACTATTTGGCCTTTGGCCCTCAGTTCCCTGACACCACCATTTATGAAACAGCTAAAATACAAAGTAGGGAAGTGAGAGATTGTTGTGGTCATAGTTTAAAATTTGAAATTGATAAGGCTTTTGAAATATTTGTTCTTTAAATTTGACTTAGGGATACAATTTATTAGCTTTGTGAATCATCTTTGCCATTATGGTCATAGCTAAAACTTGTGATAATGCTTTTAAAGGATGTAATCTTTATGGGTGATATAATTTATGGGCTTTCAAAGTTTATCACATCATTTTGAGATAGCCAACACTTGAGATTATAATGATGCTTTTAAGGGATTTACTCTTGGTGGCTGATTTGTTTGCTCAATACCTTTAAGTGATGTGGATGAGAAAATGGGTCTAACAAGTGTGATATCTTATCACCCAAATCTTTGTCCTTTCATTTCAAACCATGTTAAATTATCAAAATAAGTTTAATATTGTTATCCTCACATGATTGTCTTTTTTGATGAAATAGGAAAACGAGGTACAACAAGAATGAGGAAAGCAAAGAAGGTACAAAGGATAACGAAGGACAACAGAGAAGGAAAACGAAAGGAAAACAAAGGACAGACAAGGAGGAATTTCGTTTGCATACAACGTTAAAAAATTGGAGGGAGTCTTTGAAGACTTTTGGAGTTGAGGAAAATCAAGCACTTAAACTTGAAAAAAGAATTTTTAAATGCTTAGGGATTTCATTCTAGCTTTTATTTTCAATTTTAAGCCAATTAGATTAATTTGGTGTTAAAATTAATCAGTGATTGATTATTTTTTAGGCTGAAATTGAACCCTAGAAACTGACTAGACATTGTTTTTTGGGGTAAAATTGAACAAGCAAACTTCACATTTGATTTTAGTGCTTAAAACAAACTCGAATCATTGATTTGAAGGATAAAATGAACAAGTGCTTTCATGTTTTTGTAATCTTTTTTGCAAAGTAATCTCATCTAAAAAGGCGTATGCACTTCTCTCACGCTTCACAGCGACCTTGAGAATCAAAATCCTTTTTAATGGCATTAAGTTGCATAAAATATTTCCTCCACATTTTCAATTTGGGCTTAAAATTGAACAAAACACTTTGTGAGTGTGAGTTAGGTATATCGTTCGTGTTCTCCCTTTGTTTCTAAACGAAGGTTGATTGAACTACGAATGTTCTTGCTCGCTAATGTTTACCTTTAGAGGGGCCTGCCTAAGAGACACATCCGAAAGGAGAACTCGAAGGTGACTCCAAGCAGTTTTTCATTTGGGCCGGTATATAAATGGATAAGACTAAAGTGTCAAGTCCTCATGGTATGTAGGCCTTAGCCGTACAGTGTCTTTCAGAACGGGGTACTACCGTAAAACATATAAGAGCCCCTAGTAGGATTGATTAAAGCCTTTAGTGGCTTGTTGGATGCTTGCAAGGTGTCATGTCCCTGATGTTGTGTCATTAAGAACCTTGTTTGTAGTTGCCATCCAGTCCATCCAACGAGTTTATCAAAGTGGTGCATTGGAACTTAGATTCCAAGAAGTTACTTGCCATGTCCGATCTTGGTTGAAATATAAAGGTTAAGACTTCATTCTTAACATACCTTTATATTTTTTCCTTGGTTGCATGTAAAATCATCTCTTCTACTACAAAGGGCATGAGGCAAGCCCACCAAGAAAAATGTACCAATTGAGCTAGGGATGTTATATTGCTTGTGAGTCAGCTTTGAAAACACAAGGCTTTTAATCGAAAACATTTGAAAACCAACATTCAACATAAGCATCAAATCTCAAACCCTTTAGGAGAGGCAAATATCCTTGAACAAATTCACATGTTATTGCTTGCCCTTTGGGATTTGTATCCTTAGAGGCATCTAAACATTTGGATTTCATCTCAATTTGCTTCTACTAAAGTCAACTTTAGGCAACCTTTGCCTTGATTTCCTCGATTTCCGCATAATGCACTTTGTGGGATGAAAGGGAATTAGGACATTGGACATTTAGTTGAAAACCTAATCAAGAGTGTGTTTGTGGTAAAAAGAATCCATTAAGCAAAGATTAAATCAATTGGACCTCACATATGTGCTTGGCATCTTTTTGTCATATAGTTTTCATGCAAACATTGGTCTTTTGATTTTGAATTACTCTTAGAGAAAGGCATGTTCTTCACTATCTTGGTCTAGTAAACAAGTCCTTCCTAGGTTCATTTAGGATCAAATCAAACACGTCATCCAAATTCCCAACATTTATCATCTCCATCAAACCAAAAAACTTTAGAGCTTTGAAAACATCATTCTAGACTTGGGTAAATCATCAAACCAAAATCAAAATCACCTTGTTTAGTTAGGTGTAGGGGAATGCATCCTTTCTCATACATTTAATTGAATTAGCAATCCTTTGAACAAGTTCATCCTAAGATAACATCTAACATCTTAGGGTTTACAAGTTCATTATCCAAATCAAACCAATCAAAATAAAGCCCTAAGTCTAGCATTGATCCAAAATATCTAAACGTTCAACACTCATATAATTCACCCATCTATCATCTCATCATTGGTCCTAAGAACATTAGAGATCACTTTTTCAACAAGGTAAAAACACAAGAGGAACATGGAATACAAACTTGATCCATACATCATGAGTAATCCAAATCAATTGAACGCTCAAAGCCTTACAATGCCAATTGATTATCAAAACTCACACTTATATAATCCATACATAGGGCCATTACTTTCAACAAATTTCAATGGCACAACAAGTGTGAGTATGCCCAAATTGAGGTTTGGAACACCTTTCTCGATGATAGATTTAAATCCAAGTCTAAACCTACAAGTATATCAACCGAACAATCAATGCATGAGCCTTCAAATGACCAACATCATCCCACCAAATCCATGCATGCCAAATGTGATTGTACCAAGTACAACTTTACCAAACATGAATCCGGAAAACTTTGGGATAGATATGTTTGCAAATCACACAAATGTTGTTCAAAGTCCAAACAAGATGTTAACGACTCCAAGGCAAGGTAACACCATGCAAAATCAAAGTTACCTAAAACAATACAATGCTCAATTTCAACCTATCATGCCAAATCTAAACATCATCCCAAGTCAGAACAATGTCCAAGATTGATTTTTCCATGATCCCATTCAAACACCACAAGTGTACATCCCAAATCTGCTTAAAAAATATCCAAATCAAGGGACTCAAAATCAAGATCAAATTTCGCTAGAACAACTTGTTTCATATGCCAAACTAATTGAATTATTGAGCCAAGAGATATCTTCTCTCCAAAATCAATGCATTCCTCCTTTGATTGAACCATGTCATCAAAGCATTGGGTTATATCCACAATTGCATCAAGAACAACATCTCCAATGGCAAGAAGTCAGATATCAAGATCAACAACATCAACAACAAACCCAATCACTACATCTCAAAGATCAATCACCACACCTCCAAAATTAATCACCACAAGGTCAATTTAAAGTGCAAATCTCACAAGGAAAAGAGCGAAAATACACAACACTTGGGAGACCAATTGAATCAGTCCTACAACAATTGGTACAAGAAAATCTCATCAAAATCCCCATTTATGTGAACTATCAAGAACCAGCCATAAAACCGCCAGGGTATAATGAGAAGCACCTTTGTGATTATCATAGAATAAAGGGACACAAAACATCAGATTGTGTTCAACTCAAGAAACTCATCCAAGACCTGATTGATCAGAAGATAATCACTATTGGGGGCAATGATAGCATTGGAAATTTCTCCACCACGACTGTTAAGAACAAGGAGAAAGATCAATCCATCACTGAGCACCTTGAAGTTGTGTCTACTCATCCAATGATCAAATGAACATATGTCAAGAGTCACTTCTCAATCATGATCAAAATCCACCAACAATACCCAACAATGATCCAATTCAAGAAATGTCAACATCATTTGACCCTATGGTTGAAGACATTGGAAATCCCTCCACCACAATTGTTGAAAACAATGATCAAGATCTATCCATCAATAAAGATATTTTTGCCTCATCCAACGAGGCATTGACCAATGATCATGTTGAAAATGTCTCTACATCACCTAATGAGTTAGAGGGCATATCTCAAGAATTTATTCTAAAGTATGATCAATGTCTTTCACCAAAGTCTAGCAATGGTCCTTTCCAAGACATATTGCCATCCTTCGACCTCATGATTGCCAATATTGAAGGAATCTTCAACTCAACACCTAATCCAATTCCACTAGAAGATCAAGAAGATATTAAGCCACTTCCCATGCCTAATAAAGATATCCAAGAATCATTTGTAAGCAATCCATCCTTTGAAACTGACCCATGTCAGGAACTTGACCCAAAGCATGTCGAAAGCAATCCCAAAATAAATCAAGATCAAAAATTTGTATCTCCAAGATACTACAATAATCTAATGGACACTCTCCTATCTATGCAAGATGATCATATCCATACTCCTCCATCTACCCATGAGATGCTTTCTATGGATGGACACATAGATGATCTTCATTCAAAATAGGATCCCTTTATTCCTGACATTATTACATAAAAAGAGCAAGTTATTGATTCCTACAATCAAACTAAGTTATCAACATCAGGATCAGATATATCCCAAATCTAGACTGAGGACATCATGAATAAAGATATCCAACATTATCTACTCAAGGAATCAAGTCAGACAGAATAGTATAATTCAGAGTTAGTGCAGTAGAAAATTGAAACAACGTCACCTACGATGGTCATTTATCAGAGAACGCTTATTGAACAAGACATCTCAGAACAGGCGGTATCAAAGCATGAAGGTACTACTTCCACAATACTAGGGGAAACTTCATCTCAAGCAAGGGAGCATGAAGAATCCTTATGGTGAAACCATTGCCAATACTACAACCAGCCACATCATGAATCTGCATCCACCCATAACCCCATCCACGAATTGGGACCAACATCAAATGAAGGATGTGAATCAAAGCAAAAAGAAATTTATCAAAGAAAAAGAAGTTTAAAAGCATAATGGACAAATCAAATACAAATGGATACCAAAGAATACAAAGAAAGACCATCCCTATCAAACTACATCAGTCAAAGAAACTATGGGGCAAAATAAAAGAGGGAAAAGTATCCATCAAAGATGTCCACAAAAGAAAAAGCATGCTTTTCAAGTGACGTACAAAGTGTATCAAGCAGTTGGTCCTAATTCCATGCACACTTTCATATCCACCCATCATTGCTCATCTACCCAAGTTTGGAGAGTCAAAGATTTCAAGTTGTCAACCAATCCATCTCCTATCCCTAAACACACTCCATCCACACCTCCACACATGATATCCAATTCTCACATCGACCATGTATTGGAAATGACCCTTTATCATAAGGATTCAGAAGGCATTCTATCGCGATGTGCGCACAAAGACAGAGTTAACCCCAATATCGACGAAATAGATCAAGAATCCCAAAAGTTGCATTCAAATGCACGTATCTTAGGAAAGCAACTTCTTCAGGCAAGATACCAATGGCACATTATGACAGGGGCATCTACATCAGCAACACCTTGTGATTTAGCATGAGCTTTAAAATCTTTCAGAAAATACAAAAAAATAAAAAATATGAAAATAAAAAAAAATCAGAAAAAGGATTGAAAATAGTACAGAAAAAAAAAATTGTCCACTAAAGAAAACCGCATGGGTGGCGCTTTGGGCAAGACCATGATGAAAACCTAGAAAACAAACGTCATATGTAGAATCTAGCATCTACGTGTGCCAGTTCAGGAAGAAGCATCTTATCCCATCCGTAATAAATCTTAGCAATTCATCCACATCTTGATCCACAAAGCTTATGCAAGGTTACTCTCTTCAATTAAGAGCTAATCTTTCCCATTCATCATCTTGATCGTCAACATATCATTTTCATATTGTGATAGGTCAAATTTAAGCGTTAGAAAACGAGCAGCAAGTAAAAGAGTGCAAATAAACACCAAAACAACCTACACCTCAAGATTAGCCTAAGTTGGAAACAACACAAGATAAAAAGCAACAAATGGAACTTTATACCTCATCTCGAATCGATCCTTTGGTTGGCCCTTCGATCTTTGATGTGTATGCTCCTTGGATGGCACAAGATGCAAGCTAAATGATGTGATGATGAGTGCAAGTGGATGAAAACATGAAAATGACTAAGTGTAGGTTGAGAAACAAAACTGCAAGAGTTTGGCTAGCAAAATGATCTCCCCCAAAATGAGAGAAAAGAGGGGGTATTTATAGAAATTTTGAGAATTCTTAGAAGAGATGGATGGTTGAGATTGAGCCACCAATGATCAAGATGTAGGGCTAAGGTGAGTTGAGAACTCACAAGCCCTCACATCTTGACATGTGGCAAGGGGAGAGGCTTAAGAAAGATGAGGTGGAGATGAGGTGGTAGGATAGGACATGACATTGAGGGGGGTACAAAGTACCTTGGGATTTGGTCAAGATATCCTCATAAAGGATGTCCTTGTCCCATGTGGGTGAGAGGACATGTGAGGAATTAAAAATTCCTCAAATATCCTTATGGGGAGAGGGGAAAGAATAAATAATAAAGAGAGGACATGTGGGAAGGAGTGAAAGAATTAAAAATTCCTTTTGGGTGCATTGGGGGATTAAAAGGTGAATTAAAAATTCACATGGGGAAAGGAGATGCCTTGTCAAAAAAGAAAGCATTTAATAGGGTTGACTCAATTAAGTGATTAGGATTGTGCAAGTACTTGATTAGACTGATTAATGAAGATTAGAAGAGAGTTAGATTTCACATGTGACTTGATGTGACAAGTCAAAGATCACATGGGGAAGAGTAATGAAGGATTAGAGGAGGGTTAGGTGGCTAAGAGAGATTAGAGGCAACTTGCAAAGTTGGAGGATGTGACACATCCTAATCAAGGATTAGGCATGTGCACATCCTAATGATGGGATTAGAAGAAGGATTAAGATTAAATAAAAAAAATGGAGGATGTGACATGAGGAGGAATTAAATAAATGTGATATTTATTTAATTCATTTGATGAAAAAGGAAGGTATTTAATTATTTAACTAGATACCTTAGGGATTAGAAGAACTTAAGGATGTTAATTAAAGGGGATAAATTTGGATAAATTAAGTGTCCAAATTTAGACATCTACACATATCATGGAGCTTGAGAAAGGATTGGGAAAGGGCTATTTTCTACAATAGCACCAATCCACTATGAGATGATTTACTTCATGTTTTATTGTATGCTTTCAACTAGTTTATCTAACCCATTGTTATTTTGATTGCATCATGAAGCATGTTGATTTATTTCATAGGGATGTTGAAGGTTTGTTTTTCTTGAATACTAATCATGCTTGTGTATGTTATTTTTTTAACCAAAATGCATTCCATCCATCTTATCCATAATAAATCCATCCATCCATAAACCATTTATCCAATCCATTTTCATCCATCTGCATCCATCATCCAAGTTATCTTGATCTTGATGAAAGTTTGGGGCACACTTTATGCATGCTTATGGTAAAACATCTTGACATGGGACATTTTCATTAATCCTATCCCATGAAACATTATCTGAGCCATGAAGCATTATCCAAATGAGAATTCGTTATCCGAACACCGTATCTTATCGCAAGATAATCCATATCCATCCATCCATTCACTTATCCGAGCATCCATCCATCACATTCCGTACATTGCTAGACATTGGGGGCAGGTATTTACATCTTGCTTCAAGAAAAAATATTGATCTATATCCTTCGCCTTATATGGTGATCCAAACATTGGAAAACGTAAAATTAAATTTGTCAAAGCATTTATGATCCAGAATCTGAATCACTAGCCCATGGCATATTTTGACGAAAAGACATTCCTTATCAGTCTTCATCTTTCATCGAACATCGATCCAAAAAATTGATATCAGTCGCATCTAACACACCCTTCAAATGTCACATCAAATCATTCAAACATCTTTTGTTCCAAATCAAGCTTCAAAATCATGATCAATCGAATCCAATCAACCCATCATCATCTCGGGATATCATTCCCAATCATTGTGTTGCTTAACACAAATCTTTGCATTGTTGTGCATCCTCAGCAATGTTATCATCATTTATCCTTGCATTGTTGTGCATCCTCAACAATGTTATCATCATCAATCCTGATCAATCAAATCCTTGCATTGTTGTGTATCCTCAACAATGTTATCATCATCATGAATCCATCAATTCGATTAGCCAACCTTAGCTTGGTCTTAAACAAAATCCCAAATAGAGCACTGATATCATAAGACATATCCATATCTAAATCGTCAAAATCATGCGAAAATCCAAAAACACTCCAAAAAGTCAGAAAAATATCAAAAACATTGGAATCTAAACTACGTCATCTCTGAGCTTAAACCTAGGCAAGGCTCATCTCTGATCAACCCCTGAGACATTAAAATCCAAAAACATTTGAAAAAAATCAAAATCCAAAAACATTAAAAAAATACAAAATCCAAAAACATTTGAAAAATCAAAAATCAAAACATTTGAAAAAATCTCAAAAACACCAAAAATAGCCTAAAAAAAAAACATTCCAAAAACGTCAAAAACATCCAAATATTTGAAAAAATCCATCTGTCCCGTTTCACTATCACCCGCAATGATTAATCATCCTTAATAAATCATCGTCGCCTTCATCCTTTGGCAACACAAACAGAAACAATCATAGCAGGCAGCAAAAGCAAGCTTCAATCGTAAAATCAAAATCGAAACAACAAAAATTTAAAACAAAATCAAACTCTTGATCATTTTCAAACATGTCAGTCAACTTTATATCAACAACCTATCAATCAACTTATCAAACCATCATCATCCTATACAATGCATATCCTAGGATATATCGTTCTGACAATGGGCATCATTTTGGATATCACTTGGATTCTTATCCTATCAAAACAAATCCCTTTTGGCTAGAGGTATGAAGAACATTGGCTTGTTTGCATACTTGATCTTTTCTTTTGATTTATCTTATTGCGCTCATTCCAAGGACCTCTCGATGATATCCGAAAGAAGGATTTAGAGAGATAGGAATGGGGCACCAATCATTATCTTTTGTTTGTTGTGCTTGTTGGACATTCTTGTAAAATAACTTGGTGAATACTTGCTTTGTTAGGTACATCCTAGCAAGGTTTTTGTATGTCAAGTGTGAACAAGAATACTCCTATCTATTTTTCGAGTCAAAGTCCATCACACTAGGCACAGCGCCATCCTGGTTCTTTATACCTTGATGCATCGTACCTACGTGTGTTATCAAACATAATGTAAGTAGCCCTTTTAAAATCCCAATCCTTGATAAGAAAATCATCATCATTTATCATCATCATCATCATTTATCATCATCATCATCATCTATCATCATCATCATCATCTCTAATAAAGTCTCGTCCAATCATGGACTTGTGGGATCCTCTTGTCATCATCTCATTTCCGCACTAACATCATCATCACCAATGTATCCATCTTGCATCCATCCTGCATCCATAAACCATCATCATTTTGCACATCATCTCATATGCATTATCATCATCATAATATAGATCTGTTAGTCTAAGCATCTCATAAAATCATACATTTGCATAATCATGGCATATCACATCATCAATCTCATTCATCTCATATCATATCATCATTTAAGTTGTTTAGGATAATATAGATTTGTTATTCTAAGTCTTAAAATCATCACATTTACATCATCATCCATAACCATCCATTTTGAACCTCTTTATCACGAGATCGACCCTCAAATTGAATCTTTTCGCTCAATCTCTCAAGGGGGCAATGTACCAGTGTACTTCTTTCCACTAGGGCATCCGAAAAATAAGAAATTTTTTGAATTTTGATCGCGGCAAGTTTATTCTTTGAACCAACGCAACAAGTACATTGCTTCAAAGAGGGGAAAAATGTAGACACACAAAATTAACATTATGCATATGCATTCGCTCATTCATAAATCAAATTCACATTCATCCGCTCACTAAATAAATCAAATTCACATTGATCCATTCAGTAGGAAAATCAGGTTCATCATCCATTTAAATTAAATAAATTAACTTTATTTGATTTAAACCTGCCATTATCTCATTTAAATACATCAAATCCGAACATTTCATTAATCCAACTTTATCTTGCATCATCCCTTTTGATTTAAATAAATCAAATATTTGAGTCAAAGAGGTCAAACATCCTAATCATTATTAATTTAATCTAACCATGATTAAATGCTAATCTTACCCACTTGCATTCTCTAGATTATGCCACTTGCACAAATAAATCCATTTATTGATTTATTTAAATCATCATTTTCACTCAACATGGAATATTCCCTAGAATTTGAATTCAAAACCAAGTGGGCATGTACATCCAACAAAGCAATTAATAAACTCTTACATGTCCCCCACTCAGCATTTACTCTCAAATTTGAATTTGAAATCTCCCTCTCATGGGAACATTTCCCAAATCTTGCACATGCATCAACCACTCACATGATGACAAGTGTCCTCATCTCATTGGTCCAATCTTTAGTCCCACATCCTCCATGTTTGGCACTCTTAGCATTTGAAAATCTATAAATGAGAGGCTTCATTCTTGATCAAATCCTCCACAATTTCATCTACAACTCCTATGCAAAGTCACTCTCTTCATTTGAGAAATGATCTTGTCCATCATTATCATTAGCTTATCTAAAGGGGTTGGGAAAGGGCTATTTTCCATATCAAAATAGCACCAATCCCCCCATAAGATCAAGTGTTTGCTTCGTTTAAGAATAAGGAGTAGTTATTTTTTATTGTATTTGCTCAAGTATTTTATCTTTTTCTTTGTTCTCTAACAATGCAAATCGATTTTATGGGGGATTCTTATTCTGATCTTGCAGTTTTAGGCTAACGATGTAATTTGTTTGCTTTGATTCATGCAAGTTTGCAGATTAGGGATCTACACATACATGTTTCTTCAAACCTCTATAATAGTTGAACTAAATTTTGTAGAAAATTCTATCAAGATTAGTGTAAAAAGTGTTTCCTCACATTTTTTATTCCTTATAGTAACAATATGGTTAAAATAATGTCAATGCAATACGTAGTTCCTTCTATCATGACTATATAATAACAATACCACGACACAAAAAAATAAAAATAAATAAAGAACAACGTAAAAATGGAAAAAATTTACACAAACAACTTGAATTTTGAGAGAGATTGTGAAAATAAAGAGCAAGGTTTATTAATATACTATTTTCTATGCATAGTAAGCAAAAATCATGGTTAAATATTTATTTAAATTTGTTTCCATATACCAAAACTATTACCATATGACAACATATGCATACACATGTCAACTATTACTGACAAATAGTACTAGCTAAGAAAATAGAGACATGAAGAGATTCATATCTAAAGTCTAAAATATTTATTTATATTAATCAATTCAAATATACCCACAATCCTAAATTAAAACACAAACTAGAGCCAATAAACAACTATCCACAACTAGATGTTAGGGAACAAATAATGGGTGAGTTGATAATGTATTAACAGAAAATTCATTTTATCAACACCTTGCTTTATTTTGATACCTCATTCAAATCAATGAATCTTTTTTTATAACAAGGAAAGGTGATAGATAGATCAAGATTTATATATATTGACTCTTCATTTCTACTACTAACTTTTGAAGTTGCACCTTCAAAATTCTTGGTGACCCCAAAGCCACCATATTAGAAGAAAATTCTAAATAGGATAAAGTACACACCCTTAAATTCTAAATAAGATAAAGTTCAAAACACAAGCGATAAACATAAAAATAAGGGCCAAGCCTACACAATTCACTAAGTATATAAATTCTAGTCCCAATAGAGGGGGTACCCTAATCGAAAGGATTTCCTAAGAAAAATCTAGGGATATCATCAACAATAGGCTCCCAACCAATGAGAGCACCCTTCACTTCAAAAGTATCTTTTGACTAAGCTCAAACTAGAGAAATGGCCAAACCCAAGCAAGGAACCTTGTGAAATACAATTCACATAGTATCCCACCCATGAGACGAGGTGGAGGGTTGTCGAGAAGACTAGGACCATCCTCCATAGGTTACATTATCTCTAGAATCTAGAGGTTGAGAGCCGTGGGATTGGGATTCTCTGACACATTTGGAGGACTAGTTGCAATAATGCCTACATCATTGAGGAGGAGAGGGTTGGGAGGAGCTCTAGAAACATTACAAGAATCATTCCTGCAATGATCCAATAACTCCTAAAGATTGGAAACTTCAAGTATAACTTTCTAATCTTGTACCTAGATCTGCATAAAAACATTAGAACATATCATAGCCTTAGTGTACATATAAAAAATTTGATATGTACAACAAACCATAAAAGTAGTTACATTTTTATCTTTTCAAATAATAAGATAATTTTCACTCTAAGAGAATGCCAAATATGGGTATAATTGAATGGGAGACAAGGTGAATCTATAAGTAAAACCATATTCCAATAAAATGGAATATGCTGAAGAGGCCTCAAAAATCATGTATCTAATTCCAAGCTTATTAAGGTATAGAAAAAATTAAAAGAGATGCTTGAGATTCTCAAAATTCCCACAAAATGGACAAGGATTGAGAACCCCAAATGGGGTCAAACAAGAACCAATAGGAAGACCTTGATAAAGAATACACAAAAAATGAGCTAATTTAAGTTCAATAATAGTTGACCAGACACATTGGAAATAATGTTGCCATGAACCAATAGAAGTCTAAAGTTGCCAATGATGCTTTAGTTGGTTAACAGGTAAAAGCACAAACCTGTGTCACACTTTATAAAGGAATCGGCCAACAGCAAAAAAATTTCTGAACTTTGACCACATAAAAGTGGTCTTTATGCTTTGAATTTCAAAATGGTGTAAACTAATGAGATGTAGAACTTTTGATGAAGTTTATTCTTGTAATTTTTTTAATTTTTAAAAAAATTGTTTTCATTATGTTTTTATCAATTTAAGGACAGATTTTGGAATGCTAAAAATTTCAGAAAAGAGTGACTTCATGGGCTGTTAAGAAACAAATTGAAAAAAACTTCATTTCTCCCTATTTTTTTTTCTCTAAATAGGTAACTTCAATATCTTGTGCATGGAAAAAAAATCAAATTTTGATGTATATTTTCTCGTAATAACTTTTTAAAGTCAAACCTATGTCAGAATTTGATAGTTTTCACAGGCCATCAACTATTTTCAATTTTTTTAATCATTTTTAAAAAACAAATTATACCCTTTTGAAGAAGACTCTCTCCTCTTGTGCCCCATATAAGTTTTAAATTTTTTTAATGTTTTACTTTTTTTTAATTTCTAATCAACCTCTTTTTTAATTTTAACAACCTACTTGCATTATTTTAAAAATAAAATATATTAAAACTAATCAAATATTAAAAAAATTATATATTTGGATTCACCACTCTGAACTCTACAAAAGAGTATTTTTCTTTTTTGTAGAAAAAATATTTTGACTAGAGAAATTTACTCTACCAAAGTTGAATGTTTCAGAAAATTTTGAAAAAAGGTGAGTTGGCTGTCAAGTAAGATGCCAACTAGACATGCTCTGCTGAGTATGTTTCAGTTGAGCATGTTTCGGCCGAAATATACTTGGTCAAAAATTTCTTGATATTTCCAAGCTATAAATACCAGATATGCTCACAATTTCCATGTTTTTGGTCGGACGTATTCGATCGAGTGGCTTTTGGCTAGAACCTCTTCAGCCGAAAAGGTACCTGCCATGTCAGTGCCACATGGTTTCGCCCGAAAGGCACTCGGCCAAACATCTTCCAGCCAAAAATAGTTCACTCGGAACTATTTATTTGGCCAAAAGTGTGACACACTATTGTGCTTTTACCCTAACCATAGGAAAATGAGGTGAAAACCACATAGAGCCTTTATGAGGCTTATAAAATGTAAAAAGGTGTATGAAAATTATATTTCCAATCAAGGTTCCACTAAAGCTTAAAATATCTCACCCAAATTTTATGAATCATCTAGGGAGGGATGACATCAATAACAACATGGAAAGTCTCCTTATCTTGGTTGATAAGATTGTACTTTTCTTAGAACTCTAGAAAAGAAAGAAATCTTGGTGGCATAATGAATGAAGTTTGTAAACACCCTAATACCTCTCTTTTTTAAAGTAAAACCATGAATCCATGTCACTTTAGCCACAAGATGATCTTAACAAGAAATAAATTGAGGACCACAATATAGAATGTTGATTAATAAAGAGACCAATGCAGAAGTCATTTCCTACCTATAAAAGCCAAGGATTAGTTGCCTCACAAGCTTTCCAAATATTTTTTATAACAAAAGTGCTTTAAACTTTTATAGGTTCCTACATGGTGAGGAGAGTTCCTAAATCAATCCCTTTCTAGGCTAGCCTACTAGAAGGCACAACAAAGTTGATAAATTCTTGATGAGAACCTTCTATGATTCATTTCCTTTTAAGGCTCTAATAATTCATTTGAAACATATCGCCATTCCTTCCCAATGGATTAAAAGAAGGCCTAACCCCCAAAAACCATTAAGGGTCAACAATATTCCTTAGCAACCCAATGAAAACCATGGTGACCATCACTGAAAGCCCAGAGAAAATCACACAAAAAAATTAACTTTAAATAAGAAGCTTTTGAAGGCACCTAGTAGGAGGAATAATAAACATGGGTGGTAGCCAATATTTTGGAGTGAATTTCAAATTTAGTAGCCAAAGAAAGAGGCTCATTTATCCAATAGTTGAGTTTTTTCAATCCTAGCAACAACAGTCTACCAAAGAGTAGAAGAAGCTAGAAAGGAAAAGGGTATTCCTAAAAGGTGGAAATTTACCCATGTCTTGATTTGGGAAGAAATGTTGCCTATAGCATTGAGTCTTCTACCACCTAATGCTTAAACCAAAAGCAAAGAAAAAATATCCAAATAATGAAGTACTTGCTTGATATTATTCTCGTCCTAAATAAGAGTGATAAAAGAATTGTTGGAAGAATGGCCATTGACCAATTTGTTACAGTGAGAATTGGGAAGAGAAATTACCTCGATCAAGGAATTAGAAACTGCATGGACTAAAATAAATCTAAAACCTTCGACAACAAGCACATAAAGAGATGAATCAACAGGATAGCCTTAATAAATGGAACATAAGAGACCAAAAGGTTGAGTTGCTCACCATTAATAGTAATACAAGTCAAGAAAATCCAAGAACCTAGAGCATGACAAGGAGAAACAATCATTCAATATGGTCATGGGATTTGACAAAGTTAATCTTGATGAATTATAGGTTGTTACAAATGTTGAGCCCATTCCATACCTTCCAAAATAGTAATAATATTATCTAGAATAAATAAATATCGACTTCATGAAATTGGTTTGCTCAAGATAAATCAACTGTGGAAACATAGGCCAAAGCTTGAGAGCCATCACTTTGGCAATTATTTTATTAAGAGATATCCAAAAGCATAATAAGCCTCTAATTGCAAATATATTTTGGATATTTAGCTTTAGGCATGAATTTAATGTTTCTCTTATTAATTATACTTCCTAAAGACTTGGAATGAAAGGATTCAAGATAAACCTTGTGAAAGTCATCACCCACAATGTCTTAAAAATCTTTGTAAAATTTACAAGGGGAACCATTAAAATCAAGGGCCTTGTCATTGGCCATAGAGAAAATAGCCTCCTAAATGTTGTATTGTGGAGCCTAATCAGACTTGAAGCTTAATTTTTCCAACTTTTGTCAACATGTTTTCCCCGCAAATTATTTAACAAGGAAATGCAAGGGGGGTGGAGCCCCTCTTGCAGGATCTGGGGGGTATTATCCCCCCGGTAGGGGCTTGGGGGTGAAGCCCAAGGTGGGGGTCTGGGGGCAACACTCCCAGCCGAGGGCTCTGGGGCAACACCCCTAAAGCAAAAATTGGCCATTATTTTAATAAGGAAACTGCTACATGTTCATATTTGAAAAATATAGTTATAACGATTGGAAAGCAGTTAGCAAAGTGCCAAAATTTGAATAGTTGCACATGGGAAATCAAGAGCCACGAATTGGACAGCCAACAAGGCACGCGAGGATGTGAACAGGTGTGTAAAAAATCAATTTCAGTGTTGTTGTGCGGGAGGTAGTGTGTGTAGAAGTTCACGGGTATGTGACTAAAAAAACGTAGGTCTATGCATTGGGTACACGCAACAAAGTGCATGGTAAAAACAACAATGGATATTGTTGGATAAAATGGTTGTAGTAGTTGTTGCGAGTCTTTGTAATTGTGTTTGCTAGAAATTTGATAATAAAAGGGACTTTGGTTTGTGGGCGTAGCCCATCATTTGGGTGAACCACATTAAAAGTTGAGTTGTCTCTTCTTCTTGTTATTTTATTTCTGCGAATTTTTCTTTAATTCCTTTCCTTTATATCTATAGTCTGCATTTATCTGGTATAATCTGTTTGCAATTCCTAACAATAAAGATCATCTTTGGTGAGAATTTGTTCACAAATAATATGCCAAGAATTGGAAACCTTACAAGGAATCACCTTGAGGCATTGGTGAAGAGCAACGAACTAGGTTGGGGTGTATTCCTGAGTAGTGAAAACTTATTCATAGTGTTGGATAAAATCCTTGAGAATTTTAAGGAGTTATGTGAGAACCTATTTCCCCTCAATTTGCTTAATGGATTGAGAGGTGTGATGAGCTTGTAAGGCCTAAAAAAATATTTAGAGACCTTATCTCCTATTTTGATTTAATGAATTTGAGCTCTCCTAGTTGTGCGCACAAGTGTGACCTATTTTTGGTAGCAAAGCTAAGTGACAAAATCAAATGGGTGAGCCTCCAAAGTGGCAGTGGCTTGGTGAAGCTCTAAGGTAGTGGAATCATAAGAGCAATAACAAAAGCATGTCAACTAAGACCCATAAATGTGGAAGAAACAAGCAACATGGGTTACAACATCATTCCACCAAGCTATCAAGTTGGCCTCATGTATGGGATGTGGTTCTAAATTTTAGACACATTGAATGTGTGCTGACATGGCTTTGAGATTAAGCATCAATGTGCTGAGGAAAATTTGAGTGGACTCATAGCTTTAACCTTGGCAACTTGCCACTCAATACAAAATCATATTAGAAAATGGTAAAAAATAACTATCAGAGAGAGGCTCCACTAACAAGGAATAACAACTAGATTTAAAGAAAAGAAATATTTAGCTAACAACATGGCATAGTCCAAGAATTTAAACATTATGTCAATTTATCTCTTAAATTACTCCAAGTGCACCATGGTGTATGATCTTGGCGATGGCCAAGATTGGGATCAAAAATCCCCAGTTTATCATGCATGAAATACCATGCCTTTCCCTTGCTAGTTGTACAGCCCATGGGTAAAGCACATTTATCATACACCATATTTATCATATTAAAGTCCTCACACATAAACCAAGTGGTAGTTGGCAATGAATTGGCAATCGATCTCCAAAGAGTATATCTTTTAACAAAGACATTTGAAGAATAAACATTAATAACCCCAAACGAATGAGTATTAACGTTGAAAGAGCCCATGATGCATGTTTAGTGGGGACACATCCCTAGACAACTAGAAATCGATGTCATGTAAGAAAGAGAATGGTGATGATGTCACCCTGACCTACTTCATAACACAGAAAGTTGCAAAAAGAAAGAAACTAGAAACCTTAACCTCTTGTAAAGAAAGAATGTCCAAACCTAAAAATTGGAGTTAGATGTCATGAATGGAATACTTCCTTGGGAGGTCCATTAGACCTTAAACATTCCAAGATATACAATTCATAAACAGGTATCATAAATCATCTCCTCATTATCCAACTTACAAAGAGTAGAATAATTATTTTGAAGATGCAATGACTAAAGAAGAGGTAATCTGAATTAGGAAACTCCGGCATGACAAAGGTAACTTATGAAATTCAACCCAAACGGGAACCTTAAGGTACTTTTCATTAGAGACCACAAAGTCTCAAGCCTAGTTTTGAAAACCAATAATGAGGACCAAACAAGTCAAAAATGGTCTTAACATGATTGAACTTAGTTAAACAAAAGAGAAAAAAGCCTTTGGTAAGGTTGTGCATGACATATAGTGAATCCAATGGCATTGTCAAACTCAAGAGTTGGAAGAACAACATCCAAGGGTGTTTTAGGGAATGCACCTCGTGAAACACCTTGGGAACAAACTTTTGAGAATGCTTGAATGGGGATGCCATTGTCTATCATCAATGAACCTTCAACTCCAACAATAACAACTACGGAATCGAAACCATTTTAAAAGGGGCAAAAATCACCCACAAGCTTGATGACTAAGAGAGTGTCATATTAAATGTAGAAAAAAGAATTATACTCCTACTTAAGGAGTATGACATGAACACAAACAAAACCAAGAAACCCTAACTCTTCAAATTTCAAGTCTTCCTAAATGTGACTTTTGTTTATACGATAAACAATTCAACCATTGACATGATGTCATAAATGTCATTAAAAACTTCCATATCATTTCCACATATTGACGAGTCAACAACCAAAATCCACATTTAAAAACATGGCCTTGACGGACCTCAACACACCAGGTGGCTAGTGAACGCGCCGCTCATCTAGGGGATGCCATTAAAATTTGTTACGACGTCGTCAGCGACAGCCTCGACTCCAACAACCAACCAAATTTATTTCCAGTCCGTTGTACCTGCACCGCCTTTGCCCTTTGCCTAATTTTCTTACTCCTCTCTTCTCCGTTCCTTTCATTCCATCTTTTTAAGCAAGCTAAGCGGATGACAACCATTTCCATACGTAATTTGCAGGCTCCTTTTCGTTGGAATTCTGTGAAGAAAACAAGTGCAGCCATGGAAACACCAGAGCCCAAGTTTAACGGCATTAAGCGTAGGTCGCGGACAGATGGGAAACCGTTCGGGTTCCAGATGCCTCTTCATTACCCGAGATATTCGAAGGCTGAGTACGAGTCAATGGCCGAATGGATACTGGACAAGTTATTTCAAGAGTATGGTTTGTCTGTTGTTGGGGATGTCGACTACAAGCGGAATTTTGCGATGGGTGCCTTTCTCTGGCCTCACCACTCTCACTAAGATTCTTTCACTCTAATTTTAAGCCCCCTCGCTCATAATTCTCAAAATATCCTTCTCCAAATGGGTAGGATTAAATTTTCCCAACGATTAGTTAGTGATTTCAAATTATGTTCATGTTGACGTCTTTCAAATCAGAAGTTGTTCTGGATTTGTGGTTACGTGGGAATGGAGGTGTCTGCATTCCATGCCTCGCCTTCTGAGGGTCGAGAGGAACCATTAAACTGGGATTTCTGAGCAGGGAGACGCCTGTTTTCGCGACCAAATGTTAGCAAAGATAGAGGGAGCTCATTTCTAACCAGTATCAGGAAGTTTTTACATATTATTTTTTCTAAGTTTTTCAATAGAAATCTCCATTCTATTAATAATCGTAATGGTGAAATCTGTATGGTCATGTCTATAGTCATATTAGCATTTTTCAATAGTTGGTTTAGCATTTGGATTTAATGTTTAATATTTTTAATAATATAATATTAATAGTTGTGACTCTAAAGTTGTTAGCATTGATCATGAGTACTCATAATTGAATGAAATGTGTTCTTTAGATCTAAAAAGCAACAAATCATCTGATGCCACATCAATGCTCTAATAAAACATGACTTAGTGTACAACTATTGGTCCTAACTTTTTTTCTAAGGATTTTTTGGACACCTAACAAAAAAACATGTTGATGTGGCATCATATTTGATGATATAGCCCTGAAACCTTAATTATAAGTAGGGGACTTGCCATGTAAATTGTTGTAAAAAATTCAGGATGATTTGAAATTGCCACATGAGATTTTGAGAGGCGCAAAGTTAAGGTGCTCAACTATGGATCCTCTCCCCTAGTTTTGAATTTATTTAGATGGAATGTTTTAATATGATTATATAATAATATGTGTATAATTTTGTGGTAAGTTTGGTTTCTTTATTCTTCATCATTAATATTTACCTTCATACTTTGATCTTATTGGAATCCCATTTATATTTTTTCTCATTTGTTTTTATCATCAACCCACATTTTCCTATCTCAAAATTATGCATTCCTTGTTCCAAGCCTTTCTCGTGGAATTTGACTTTGATTCCATGTGACATTAAACTAACCACAGGGTCAAATTTTTAAAACTTAAAAATATTGATTCCTCTCTTCCTCACTAGTTATTGGGATATTATTTGTACATATTTATGCATCTATTCATCTAAACTTGATGTTTAAAGACATTTGATTGTGCATTTAAACATGTGGAGAAATCAAGAACACAATATTGAATCATTTTAGGAATATTTCAATTTAAATCACTAAAAGAAACCAAAATTTACATCAAAATTATTTGGGACATTTACAAGTCTAAGTGTTATCTTTGAAATATTCATTCACAACCATGATCTAATCAAAGGATTTGATCTCAAAGAATTTGATCCTTATGAACCAGCAATCACTCTAAGGTATTTTTTAATACTACTACTCCTTACAAATCAACAAAAAGTAGAGACAAGAGTGACACAAGTTAACAAAATCCACTATCAACCAATTCAAATCTACACAAAAGGTCAAACTCATAACATTTGGGATCAAACATGCAATGTGGGATCAATCATTCGAATTTTGGGAGCAACCCAATTCCAATTTTGTTGCTTGGAAAGTCCAATGTATATAAGAAATTACAATTCAAAAGTTATAATTGAAATATTGGACTATTGTTATTGACTATCAAAACCTAGTTTATTTCCAAATTTTAAGATCTTATTTTCGCCGATAAGCGTTCACTGCTGCGACATTTGATCCGTGTACACAAAAACTGTATAATGTCAGCTTTTATAAAATATAAATTTCCAAATCTTTACGTGTGTATAAAAACAGATCACCACCTCACTTCTCTAGGACTACGCCTCCACCGCTCGCCGCCTATCGTCTGGTAGGGTTTTCAACGGGTAATTATAGATTTGAATAGAGAAGCTAATCGATATCCGATTCTCCTGTTGCAAGCAGCTCGCACACATTCACCAGTAACTGCAAGCACCACCGTTTTTAGGCAAGATGGATAAGCATGTACAGTTTAGGTGTATTTATTAGCAAGCGGCTCGCACACATTCATCGGTAACTGCAAGCACCACCATTTTTAAGGCAAGACGGATAAGCATGCAATGGGTTTTCTGAGGTGCTACTCTGAGAAGAATCAAATGGCCCCCCCGAACTCACATTTTTCTCTCGCAGTAGCATTATCCACGCTTTTCTCCCTAACATTCGCTTCTATAATTTGCGTAGAGATTTGGAATAGGGCTTTTCAAGCAAGGATGTACCAACAAGCGTAAGTAATAGAGATGCCACCTATTTCCTACGTACTTTGTTGGATTAACATAGTTGGGCGAGAGGAATGCATGTGAATTTGTTTTTATGTGCTATTGAAGGTAGGGAAATAGGGGATGATTACCTCTGGAAGGCAGGCAATATCCTATGGAGGTTACGTGGCCCGACAATGATGTTGCCCACACCTCAAAAGGGGAGTCACCACAGTTGGCCTTGAACAGTGGCTCACCCTCACAAAAAAAGATAACGCAGAATTTCCAATTGCATTTAACTCATTTTCTTTTTAAACTCTCTTTATAGTGTTCTTTAGTATTGTGGAAGATGTTAGACCCATCTTCTGAGATATTTGAACGGGTGCATACAAAGGGTTTTCTATTCAACATTGAACTGATCTTTGTTAGGTTAATTTTCTCTGCATTAGCTTCGGTGAATGATTGATCTTTGCTTTTATATCGGCACACATGCCCCCAGTCCCCTCCAAACTGGGGTTCCCATTCCCCTGTGGCATCCCTGGGACACAATGACTGTAGGGGACATCCCCTGGCTATGAGATTTTTAGAGATAAGTCCTCAAAATGCCCTTTTTGGAGGTCCTACATCCGAAGGATGTCTGGCATACCCCTTGCTCGTCTTCGGGACATCTAAACTTCCCCAATTCTTTTTGGAATTAGAAAAGAAACCGGCAAAAAATTTGAAGAAAAGAGAAGAAATATCTATTGCTGAATGATTTTTTTTGTTTTTTGTTTCTGCTATAATTGAATCAATGAGCATTGAATCTCAAAATTGATGCATTGTTTGAATGTCTAAAATTGAATCTTTGTCATGTACAACTAAACTTGTGAAAAGTTGAGAATCTTTGTCATGTACAACTAAACTTGTGAAAAGTTGAAGTTTTGTATATATAAATGTTGTTGAACATAGCTTATATATAATTCTCCTTGTTGATTTCTTAAGCCATATTATGGGTTGGAAATTTCTTTTATAAGGGATATGCTTCCTAACTAATTCAATCTATCAATTGTTCTTTCAGACTGTGATCGACAGTTGAGGGATTGTTCATATCAATGGCACAAGTTTTAAACTTAGCAGTTGTACTTCCTGTGTTGGTGGCACATAAGATGGAGGGAGGATTGCTCCAATGGATCCTTCTTCTCATTGTTTAACTACCAAAAGAAATTCAATGCCAGTGGTGAAGATGATCATTTTCAGTTCAAATTTTGCTTTTTATTATAGTTGAATAGATTTTCATGCATTTGTCTTGTTTGTATCCATGTTTGTCATTCATTCACTGAATTTCAAAATTCTGCAATGTTCACTATATGAAACCCTCCTCGAAGCCAAAATTAAAATTCAAGAGTTAAAGAGTAATGAAATACTGCATTTGTATCTCTTTCCTGAAAGACATTTCTGAAGTTAGCAACTTAAACCTTAGTTACTGGTTTGATCCCTTCTTCCCTTGCTTTTATCTTATATTAACAAGTGAATTGGTGTTTTGTATAAGCAAATGTGATTACTCAACATTCCAAATGCTCTAATCCATCTCAGGGTTTAATTTTTTTCTCAAAAAATAAAATTCTTTGTGTTTGCTTGGCAAATGTAAATCTTGAGTCAAATTATGGTCAGCCTTTTGTGCGATGTGGGGTAAATTCCGAGCACATTTTTAAGAATGTTAAAAATGGGCCATGGCTGAATGTACTCCATAATTTCATATTGAAACGTCTCTAAATGTCCTCTGGAGTTATGGACCACCTTATCGTGGTTGGACTAGGGAGGAAGTGTGGGGTAGAACGGGTGGATTTGAACACTATTCATATTCTTCTGAGTGTTCCCCATTACCATTACAGCTTTAGTATGTGCTTTCCTCATGCTCAAGGATTCCCTATGATCCAACATCGGTATGTTGCCATTTCTTAATCATGTCATGTATGCTTCATCTATGGATAAGGGTAAGTGTAGAATACATCTACTCAAGCACCAAGAGAGGATAGGGCTATATAACTATTCTCCATGAGCGTTGGAGTATGTTCATCTCCAAATCTATTGTGGTGATACTTGAGGTGTACTATTTGACATTCATAATCAACCTTTTGTTGGTAATTACACCCACTAAGTACTATTGACATCTTAATCCCATCCCACAATATTTGATTTATGTATTTGTATAGCTTTACTATTCCTTTTATAGTGCAGGTATTGAAGGCATAAGAAAATATTTTGCTGCATTTCACATGCATAGAGATTTTCCAAGAGCTGTTATTTTAGATGATTTTTGTTAGTTTTTTTGACGAAAGTTATTTTTTTGCTTGTTTTTATCTCAGAAGTGTCGAGAAAAATATGGACAAGAAGGATGGTGTGATGTTGCAATGGTCAGAACTTTGGCTTATTTTGTAATTTGTTGTGATATCAAAAAATATCTTTCATTTCCTCTTCCAACAATGATGCTTTTAACACCATTCACTCCCATTTCAAAATATTTTCTTTGCTTTGTTAAACTACCTTTCACAAAGTCCTGAAAACTCTTGATTTCTCATAGTCACATTGGAGACACTCCCAGGCTACACTACCACCGTACAATCACATGTTGGAGTTGATCTTAGGTGATGGCTTCTTCATAGGTATGTAGCAAATGCTAGGGTTTATCCACAAGCATACTATAATATAATCAAAGGTCTTTTTGAAAGAAAACATTGATCTTGTGTGTTTATTATATTTTCTCAACTTTCGTGAATCTGATTTAGAGTAGTATGGGTTTATAGTTGGTTGTTAATATTGTATTAGGAGGTTGGTTGATCTTATTGCATGTGGCATGCTTCTGCTTTGATGCACTCCATTTTGACTTATTACTTCACGATACAAAGAGGTTTTGGTGCCCTATTTTCTTGGCTACACTTCTGCTGACGAGTGGTCGTTGTGTTTCTCTTGTGAATTTTCATTTAACGTTCTCACTGCATTGATGGATTATCAAAGTTCTATTCTTGGGAAATCATGTTATTTGTTATATTTTTTTTGTAATTTGTATTTTGGGTTGCTTTCATTTTATTGGGACCATCAGATAAATTATACCACAACTAAAATAGAACTTATTAAATTATGGGCATATGGTCTTTTGTTGTTTTCACTCTTGAGAGATTTTTCATGAGAAGGAAATAGTCTCAAATAGAAGGAAGTATATGTTCGCATTTAAAGAAAACTATTCACTCTTGTGTTGAGCATGCATGAATAAGATGTTCTTTGGTTTATTGAGGCGAGAGATGATAGCAATTTAATCCAATGTATTAGTTTATTATCGAGTTGATTGTAGGGATTTCGGGAATTGTTCTTCCTACTAGGCACTAGCCAGTTTATGCTTCATTGGCAATACCCAATCATTCAGATTAGATTTTATCTTCATTCATTATTTTTTACAGATTAGTTGCAGTTTTATTATTCCTGACGGGTTGAGACTCTACTCCTGAAAGATTTCCGCAATGTTTTTGCTTATAGGGCATAGTTGTGTGTAACAACTATGATTTGTTGTGCAACCATTTTAGGTCCTTTAACAAGTGTTATTCAAAAGCAATCTAATAGCAAAATCCTCAACAATCCAACCAAACAATTTCACATAACTTCAAATTAAAATATCAAATTTCTCACACTAATAAAAAATAGAGATCTTAACTTACTGAACTAAATGTGTCTATGTAACTCCATTGACATGTCAAAAATTATTCTGATATAACCCCTCCAAAAATTAAAAATATCTATCGACATAATATAGATATATTATGTAATAAAATAACTAAACTAGTATATAATATGTTATAACTCTAAATTTAGTTAATTGATTACCATATTCATTAATTTAAAACCTAATTTCAATTAAGGAGTCCATTTTTTTCTTTACAATAATATTGTAAAGGAAAAATTATATTTTCTCTAATATAAATTTTGACTAATTAAATGCATGCAAAAATTAAGCATAAATCAACCTAGATCAATTCAATAACATGGTTAGGAATGACAATCACATGTAAATCAATGTTAATTTAGGAAACTAAATGTAAGGGATTAAGATACTTGGCTTTGGGATTAATGATGAAAAGAATTATACCACATATATATGCCACTCATCTAGGTATACAAAAATAGGTAATATGGATATGCTCATAGCTTAGAATCTTATGTAGAATCATAGTATGATACCACATAGATTCCTCTCATCTAGGTATAGGAAAATAGGTAATCTAAATATGCTCATAGATTAGAATCTTATGTAGAATTGTAGGGTTGATTCCATGTCGTACAAATTTGAACTCTTATGTATGGCCCCAATATGGAGCAACCTAGACTTGAACTATTATCCAATTCACTGTTAACCACCTCTCCTCATTGGTAATTAAGGATTTTTAATATATTTAAAAATGCTTTAGGAAGATCATTAGAATGCAAGACCTTTGAGTTCTCCCATATTATCCTTCTAGCTTTATGGTTGTGATAAAGATTGATAAACTATAAATAAGCATGCAAGTGATGTAGATGTTAATTATTATCCAAAATAGTATCCCTTTAGTAATCCAATTCCAAATATTCATAAAAGAGATTATTATTTTAAATTTGGATGATCATCAAATGATTTGATGAATTGGAGGTGAATTAATACTCAAATGAGTGTCTCTAAGTAACTATAGGACATAAAAAATCATCACATAAAATGGTATCCTAAGTCAACTTCTAAAGGCTATGAGAAAAGGGTGGGAGTCCATCATTTAATTTTTTAAACAAATATTTTTGGATCAAATCCGTGTCATGTAGGATCCATCCCACATGCCATGCAAATGACTCTAGATTATGTATATAGAATCTAGAAATCAAGGATAGATATATGAAAATCTAGGCCAATGACAAGAATGTGTGAGAATAAATGTTGATAGGATAGGGACAAGGGTGGATGTATAGGAATTGATGTAAGTGAATATGAGAGAGGGAGGAAAATGATTATAAAATAATACAATCTTAACACAAAAGCACGTGTCAAATGTCATTGTGTAACCATATCAAGACATTCTCTCAAAATGGATGTAAAAATAAATGGGAATTAGAATGGGTGTTGTATTTTCACTATTACATTTTTCCCCCACTTTGAATCACATGTGAATCCTAACACAAACATGTATCTCAAGGTAAACAAGCACTCACAAACATGCATGAAAATAAATGCTTTACATAAAAGGATACTAGGGTCTAGATGTGAATTAATAGACCCAAGTAGATATCTTTGTGTGTGTTTTTCCTTAATGCATGTGCCTCTATTGGAACTTATAAAATAAAATAAAGTATATATTAGTTAGTATTTTACTTGCAAGTGAAATAAGCAAGAATCACCAACTTGTCTGGTTGTTGAGGAAAATGTAGAAGTGATAAGGTTAGGAAATTCCATTTGTATAGAAAGTGGTGTGGCATATTAGGCACTATAACCATATATGTGTCAAAATTATGGAATAGTGGGAACAACCATGTCATGTAATCAAGTTCTATCTTGACACGGTAATGAATCTCAATATTAGTAGATATAACTATTTACGAGCTTAACAAATGAATGCTAGCAATAATATATTCTCCCTTCAATAAATAATAAATCATAAATGTAATCCTAGTAGATAATCATATAAATCATGTAATTTAATGATTGACATGAATATATAAATATATGTTCTTCATTTTATTATAGTTCTTTTACTACATGTACCAAACCATTGTCTTCTAAGAGTGGCCCTATATATATATATATATATATATTACAACCATCACACCCACTCATTACAAAATAATGAATATAACTATTTTTTTATTTGCACTCTTCTCATAAGAATCATTAAAATATGAGTTTTTTTTATTTTATAAGTTCTCTTTCATTTAACTTATTTATTTAAAATGTGAAAGTAACTCTTATCAATATCTTTGTTTTATGTACATCTCTTTTACTATTAAATAAACTATTTTATATTATTTAATGAAGTTTTATAAAATTTACTTGTTTAATTATGTTATGTAGAAAAAGTCAGATAACAATTCTCCCCTTGTAGCTTACTTGTTGCCCTTGGTAGCTTAAGAAGCATCTACAATGAATTATGCAAAAAACATTTTGTTTTGTTCACTCATGTATTGCTTAGTGAATAATATACATATTCTACTACACCCTTAATCCTATAGGTGTATAAGGTTATGAGTAGTTATCTTGTGGTTATCTTAACTCTTAATTAAGTTATAAAATCATTAATATAATCTTATATTTAAGTAATTAAGTTAGCCTAGATGGCATCCAAGGAATAAATAGAATATATATAGGAGATGAACTTTAGTTATTATGATCATATTGGTATTGTGTTCTTATTGAATACTATTGGAGGTATCCCCCTCGAAGTGGATTGGTAGGTTTTCCCCTAGAAGTGGCATAGCATTATCAAGTATTTTCAATATATTTCATATTATATTCTTCTATTGAGCAAGTTATTTTATTGTGAGTGGTATCAAAGCATGATCTTGGCATTGTAAAGGCGAGAAATAAGGTAATTTATTTGTTGGTCATTTTCGGAATTACATGTATATCTTTTGCATTTTGGAAAAAAATCCTAATTTTTAACATGGTTTTTCAAAGACATATTAAGGCTACTATACTCCATATTTGGATGATTTGGAGTAGAATTAAAATATTTATTGAAAAATTAAGGTTATGTTAGGGTTTCCACCTAATTTCTTCTAAAGCTTAAAATAAACAACAAAAAATGATCTCTAGGTGGTTTATCAAGAACATGTTTCTCCTACTGTAGTCCATAATTGAGGTTATTTGGAGCAAAATTCAAGGAGTTGTTACAAAATTAGGGCTTCCACAAAATTCACTCCCAAGGCTACAAATTAGTGAATTTCTTGGATATTTTTTCTAGGAAGCGAGATCTAGGCATTGGTAAGTTACAAAAAGAATAGATTAATTTGATTTTTCTTATGTCATTTATTACAAAATATATTTGTTATACCATGATGGGGCCTTCCACAAGAGGAAAAAATAATACATTCACTCAAGTAGGACTCATGATAAAGATAATCCATTAGTGGAATAGATGGATACCACTCCTAGGAATGAAGAAATCAATAAGATGAAGGAGGATATTAAATAATTGCAATAAGATTGGGTACCATACAAGGAGATATATCAAGCATGCATAACGCATTGACACATATCGATTCTTATATCTAGAATTAATCAAGATCAAATGTATATTTTTCAAGCAACCAAGATGGATCATCTAGGTTAGTCAGTCTAGATCCAAATGTTAACAATCATATGGGATCTCAAAACCTATTACTAATAAAGAATATGCAAGATGATGATGATGAAGCAAAAAAAGGATTAGTAGTAGTAGTATTAAAATAAGGAGAAGAAAAAGAATGAGAAGAAAGAGAAGAAGAATAGGAAAATGAAGGAGAATTCAAAATAATAACATATTTCTATGCATTATCACTACTTGAATAAATTCAAAAATAATTACCTCTTGAAGGATATCCTAATTAGGCCATTCAATCAATGTTAAGGTACCATCTACCATCCTTCACCTCTTCCTTAAAGGCACACCAAAAGGTTAGAGAAATGGAAGAGCACATTCATCACCAAGAGGTACCCTCTAATCTCAAGTAGAATAAAGAAAAGGAACAAAACATAATGAAGAAGCAAGTGGATTAATACAAAAATCTAACACAAATAATGCTATCTAAGCTAGATGTAGAGAGAAGACACATCTTAGAGCTAAAGTTAATTTTTCAGACACACAAAGAAGCAAAGAATAAGGACAATCCTAAAGCACCTCATTCAATGGAAGTACTTTTTGGTCAAAGTTACAACTTGAGAAGATGGAGATTTTATGTAGAAGTATCCATAATTGATTAGTGTTGAGGACAACACTTTTGTAAAGAGAGGAACATGATACACCCATAATCTTGTAGTGTGTGTTGGGTTATGATTATTTAGCTTGTGGAGCTTAAATATTAAATAAGTTATATAATTATTATTATAATCACATATAGGTAGTTATATTTTCCTAGGGATTATCTAGTTAAGTATCTAAGTCAGCTCAAGTGGCAACCATGGAATAATTAGGTATACATAAGAGAGTGGCTATTTATTATATCATCATATTGAATATTATGTTATTATTGAATACTATTGGAGGTATCCCCCTCAAAGTGGCATATTATTATCAAGTATTTATAGTATATTCCCTAGAATATTATTCTATTGTATAACTTTTTTCATTACACAATATATTTTTTAAAATTAGATAAATGGATCAAAAATTATGAAAAATAATACATACATGTGTTTGAGGGATATGAAGAAAATATGAAAATAAAATAAGAATGAAAAACTTTATTCAAAATATCAAAAAAGAGGGGGTGGAGGGCCTAGCTCAATTGGCTAAAGCATCTTGTTGTAGGCAAGAGGTCATGAGGTCTAGTCTCACCTCTACCCCCATGGTATCGGAAGGCTTGTTGTGCAGTTTTGCACACACACCCCACTGAAAGTAGGGACCCTCTTTTTGCTCTGGCTTTTGGTGTCTTTTGGCCCCTTAATTTTATTGATTTGGTTGCCTTTGAGGTCCTTAGATGTTCATCTTGTTTGCCCAAGCATTCCCTGTGCTTCGCTCCTTTGAAAACTGGTGCCTCCGAAAGGTAACCGTTTTACCCTAATCCCGATTTTCCTGGCCCGCCCCGATTTTCCTGATTCTCGCCAAAGTCCCATTCCTGCGGCAAAAATCCTGCTTTAGTCCAATCTGGGATTTTCCGGTCCGTCCGGATTTTTACGGATTCTGCTCAAATTCTGAAATCTGGGCGAAGTCCGGGTTTTTGCCTGCGTCCAGGATTTTCCGCCCGACCCGGATTTTCTCGGATTTCTTCAGTTTTCCAGAATATGCCAAAAGTCCAAAATTTTATGCCATCCGCGGAAATTCGGTCCACCCGGATTTTTCCGGATTTTCTGCCAGGCTTTGTGCAAATTGAAATACTTGATTAAATTGATGAATTTGATGATAAATGCTCGACATGCCACGCTTAATTTGATATATTACACGCTTTGATGATCTTATTGTTGAATTTTGCTCTTTATTCTTGCAGAATCTCGCCTATAGCCGGTTTTTTCGATCACCTGTCCTACCGCCCGGATTTTCCTGATATTCATTTTGTCCGTTTCCTAAATGGAATTTTTCCTAAAATGATTATTTTTCCGTGGAATTTTAAAATGATCCCTAAAATGAAAATTTTGGAGATAAAAATTGAAAATAAAAATTTCCAAAAATGGAAAAATTCTCAAATGAGAAGTTTCCTTTATAAAAATGTGCTTCTAGAAAGGTCAAAATTTTATTCAAATTTAATTTGAACATGTGGGCTATTAATGATGATATCTATTTTTAGGACTAAACAAATATTAAAAGGGGGACTTGCATATGGATTCGTGCCAAAAGAGGGGGAATCTGGAAGCATTCAATTTAAATTTTCAAAGTGGGACCTGCCTAAGAGGGCATGTGCAGGATCATGGTATGCCAAAAAGTGGCAATGGAGAAAAAAATACGTGTTTCTACGACTCAAAAATGCGAAAATGCTGAGTTGACTTTTTGGGGCTCGGGTGACTACCGAGGTAGAGCAAAAACTTAGATTTAAGAATCGGATATCCGATCCAAATCGGATATCCGATTTTGTTGACATATATATATATAAAATTTCGAGCGACCAAAACTCATTTTCACATTTGCATTCGGCTCAACCGCGGCGGGCGCACAGTGGAAAGCGCAAATCAGATATCCGATTTGAAATCCATCTCCAACAGGTAAAATTCTTGATTTTTTATTTGCTCTTAATCAAATTTAAATTAGATTTGTTTAATTTTAGTTGATTTTTTTCAAAATAGGGTTTTTTGGTAGATTTTTTATGAAAAAGTTGAGTTTAGCATGGATTTTGATGAAAATTGAATGTTTGCAATGGATTTTCACTTAAAATAGTGTTTTTTATGTATTTGGATTAAAAATTAGAGAATTTTATAGATTTTTGTTAAGAACTAGGGTTTTTGTTTGATTTTAAAAAAAAACTAGGGTATTTTTATACTATTTTCATTTATATTGTCTGATTTTAATTAGATTGATTTTTTTTATATTTAATCAGGCATTAGCATTAAATTGTTTTGAATCTTGTAGAAAATTTATGAGCTTCATGACCTTGTGTCACTTCACTAATACCCACATGAGATGTAGTTGTAGACTTATGGCTTCCTATGTTGCAGTCATAGCCAATGTTGAGCTTGATTCTTATAACTCTTTCACTCAACGTATAATGTCTACCCAATCCATCTTATATTCCCTCCCTAGTCCTACATTACCCATGTCTTTTTTGTAACCTAACATTTATGTGGACTTGGCATATGTTATTTCTAAGGTCCCCAATGATAATCTAGAATAATTGGATAAAGATCTACAATGAATTCAACAATTCTTAAGCATTGAACCTTTGGATGGAGAAGCAATCCCTCTTTTGGATAGCATTGGGAAGTTGGTAAATGATTAGGAAGGGATAGAAGTGTTACGTAGCCTAGCTAATATAGTAGATTCTAATATTCCTTTGGTAGCTAGTTTCACAAAATTTTTGACTAATGCTCAAAATCCTTTTGGAAAATAAGTTTCCTCTCCCACAATAATGCCTTCTATTCCCAACTTTACACCTCCAATCATAGCATCAATGATGGAATATAACAATGGTTTAAACTCAAGCTTAGGAATTTCTAGTGGAAATTATAATAGTTTTGTCCCTTCACCTATAACACCTTCATATTCATCACCCCTCCTAAACATGAAATATAATATCCCACCATTCCTCCATACTAGTTCACCATACTTGAAAAACTCTCACAACATGTGGCCCAATGATTTTGTGATAAATCAACTTTTTTATTTAAAGCATGAGATTATTACAACAACAAATTTCAAACTTAAAACAAAATCAAACCAATAGTAAACATCCAAAATACCTTAAACATAGTTCATTAATGTTCACTATTTTAAATACACCTATACTACAAAACATTGAAATACCTCGCTTTGGAAAGTACAATGGTAAAAAATATCCTAATAACCATTTGTTAGTTTTTACTACCTTGTGTAGAGACTTTATTTTTGAAGATTCACTCATAGTGAAACTCTTTTCTAGATTATTGAAAGATATGGCCTTGGATTGGTTTTGTTCATTGTCAAACAATCAATTACCTCCTTTACACAACTCATTAATGATTCCTAACACCTTCTTGGAGTGGAACATCAAAATTCCTCAAGTTGGCGATTAACAAATTTAGTTCATTGTAATCAAGGACCTAAAGAGAAAATAAAAAACTTTTGTGAAATGATACTAATCCCTTTATTTGAAATTCTCCTATAGTTCTTCAAGATGTTGGCATTCAAAGGGTGTTTATAGGTAACTTACAAACCTAATATTCAAGATAAGAAATTGCTAATGAAATATCCATCCCAACACGCTTTTGTATAACCCTTCATGATTATCAATATCGATTAGTCAGTAAGGAAGGTACCTTCAGGCTCCTATTGGTCAATCATATAAGTCATGCCTCAAAACAACTATCAATCATTTAAAAAGAAAATCAAAATATCTAATACTTGATAAACATTCATGTCAAACTGCTCATAATATTGAGACAAAAGTAACTACTGTAAACATAACTCTAGATATAAATTTAGGCCATGAGATAGGAAATTTCATAGTTGTTTGATTCTCTCCATGTGATCATGTTGTAATTGTTAAACAAGAATATGATTCAACTTCCTCCTTACCTTTTAGTCATATTCAACAATTAAACTTTTAATACCACCTCAAACTTTAATGTAAAAACATTTTTCAATATCATCGCATTAATCTCGACATGATATGGAAAGATGTAAGCATATTTATAACCAAGTGCAAGACCTCATTCTAATCAAATCCTAGTTGATGACCTATTAATGACAAAGGAAAT